>QRDG01000270.1:219243-246192 GCA_012064385.1 Puccinellia tenuiflora
ATTTATTTGACCCGTTGATGTAAGCTGTTAATAGAATATTACGTTCAGTCCTTTGCTTCGCTCAGTCAGTCGATCAATTTGTCTTCCGCGATTTTAATTCTATTCCCCACCGGTGCGGACGGGAGGTGAGGCCGCCGCTGCATTCTATCATGACACTCGTGCCCGGCGGCGACCCGATGGCGGAGTGCAAGGCCACCATACCCTGGTCCGAGATGTTCCGCTCCGGCTCCGTCCGGCGCCACAAGCGGTACGTGGAGGATGACGTGGCCCCCATGCCGATGCCTTTCGGAAAGAAGGCCGTGGCTTCGGTGGCAGCTTGGCAGGACGCTGAGGGCCTCTCCTTGGAGCCGGACGTGCGGCTGGCACTAATCTACCATGGTGCACGCGGGGCTTGCCACGACGCTGCTCCTGCTCTAACGGTCTCTACCTCCTCGCCGACTACCTCCGCCTGCTGCAGTTGGCGCTGCTGTGCTCCGTCCCGCTCCGAGAGACACAGCGCGTGCTCGTCTCCTTTTGCATGGGAGCCCCCGCTCCGGGGCGGCCTGAGCGCCACAGTCCTGGCCCTCACGCTCGCCGCGCTCCGCTCCTGCGCCGCCACTCTCGCCGAGGCACGCGCCGCCCACTCCTGCACTCCCTGGTGCCAAGAAGAAGGAGCTCATCACACCAGGAAGCTGCATGCCACTGTCGGCGGGGAGGTTGGACGTGGACGGCGCCCACGGCCAGTTACTGGTTGTGAGTTGAAGAATGGCGGCGACGGCGCACGCAGCCGCTATTGCTGCTGGCGGGGAGGTGGAGGAGGCAGGCGGATTTGGGCGCCCACGCACGGATGCGGCTGCCGGCGGGGAGGTTGGGCGTGGATGGCACATGTAACTGGCTGCTGGCTAGGAAACAGAGGAGGCAGGCAGCTTAGATAAAATTACATAATACCCCTTTATTAAATAACATAAATCAATAATGTTGGTACTTTCGGGTACTTTCAATCTGGTACTTAGGGGTACCTTCCCTTTTACCACCGTCAGATTAGAGTGGATAAACGGCTGTTAATAATGCCAATCACAATAAAACTTGTAAAGTTTCAATTGTCTAAAAAGTTATAATTAAATAGCAGGAATAGTTGTGTATTTAACTAATCAAATATCATCAAGGTTCACTCAGGAAAAAAACTCAAGGTGGCTTAAAGCGCAAATTAATTATATGTCATTAAGATAGATTGACCTCTCCTTCCAAATTCCTGGATAACAGAAATTCATGGTCAATTATTTATTTCTCACCCTTCAAACAAGTTTGTCTATAGAGTAAAGACATATGTATGAGTATAATAAGTAAAAAATGTAAACATCAGATTGATCTATGAAAACACTTTTATTTGGTTGCTAGATATAATATAGTCACCAGTTCGACAACTCGTTTTTTTATTGGTTGCAACAAAGGAAACTCTTTGACATTTTATAAAAAAATATTCATTCGATATGTTTTGTGAAATGCAAGACAAGTTTCAAAAGATTTTTTTGAAAATATTCAAGACAAAAGAAGTTCCGAAGGAGTTCTCGAAATATTTCATTTAAGCGATGGTGAAAATCGGTGTTAACATAGTTTATAGCAATAAAAGGTGTCTACACTGTAAAATAATAATAAATGACCAGATGTCTGCAGATTTCTTGATTTTCCCCTTTTGTTACCATTTCATCAAAACTTAGACTTATTATGTCATTTTTTTCGCAAATTGACATTTTACAAAGAGTGTTGTGAGCCATCATTTTTCAGTCAAGTTGTTTCGCTGAAAATTAGCGGAAACGCTACCCCTGGGTATAGGGTTCTTTCCCCATATCCGTACGTGATTGTACAGATTACGGGCGTGTCATCTTGTTAATAAAACAAGCAAATGAAATCAAATAACAGTAGACAAAGAACACGATATACGGGAACACTAGATTTTATTAATCTCATTGCATTGTACAAATACAAATTGCATATTCCCATAAAACTATATCTCTTTTGCCTTCTGCGTCGCGCTCATGGAGTATCTGACTTTAGGAGATTGTGTAGTTCATTGATTCCCGGCGCTTTTACGAGCATCCAGTTAATTACATCCATAGGGTCAAGCCTACAGAATACCTCCGATTAAGCCGCGCTAAAGTCGTCGTATGTTTGGATTGCTCATCCACAAGCATTGTGATATTTCTGAAAATATTGTGCGGGTGGCTTTGTTTCGTCGATACCCGGTCACGTGTACTATCGCTATGTTGGTATGACCAACACGATATGTTGATGAAGAGGATGACTTTTGCCTCGTCGGTACCCAGTCATGTAACGCCCTAAATTCATCAAACGCGGACATGTATGTTGCTATCGCCTCGTCGGTACCTAGCAAAGATGTGTCCGTACCCGTCGGTTTTAGACATGTAGATAAAGTAGTGACCCGGCCTCGTCGGCACTTGGCCATGGTTTCGTCTAGCCTCGTCGGCACTAGACGGATGGTGGAAATAATGTGAAGATGGCCTTTTTCTCAATCAACACTCGGCCAAGATGTCAATGTAGGAAATATCACATATGCATGTTGGATGATGCTTTTCAGATATATTAATCTTGCATCCTTGTGGGAGCAAGATCAATGTTGTGTATATGATCTTCGCCTCCTCGTGAGGGGCGGTGTAGAGGTGAATATGATTAATCATGCCCCCTTGTGAGGAGCAAGATTAATGTCGATGATCTGACTTCTTCGTATTTGGCCGTAGCCGCTTACGCTCGTCATAGTTTGAACGGAGCCATGGCTGACCACTCTTGTAGGTAGTCCCGCGCTCATGTATATTATAGCCGATTTCATCCCATCGGGAAGCTTTGATTTTAGCCTCTTCTTCGACGGTGAAACTCGAGATTGCACGGATATTTCTTTTGGCACTTAGCCTTCTTCTGGATCGATCGGCAATGAAGAACACATGTATGCCATAGAACGGTTCTTCCATAAAAGAAGATCAAGAAGACGAAATCTTATAATGTTACTTACCGATGAAGAAGGGCCTCGCATGTCGCGCTGTGGCCGACATCGAAACACCGCGTGAATATGAGCAGCTTACTTGATTGGACGATCTTGCTCAAGATGTCGTCTTTGACGAATCAACTCAAGCTCAATCGGTGTGACGTTTGTCGTTGTGCGATCGCACTCCGTCTTGCAGCGATTTAGGCGTAGAATCGAGAAGTCTGTGCGTGTTTATTTTTGATGGCAAGAGGTTTTCGGCGTGCTTGTGCCTCAACTCTCTCGTCTCTTGTGCATCCAAATTAGGATATGTTGATACGTAGTGGATCAAACCTCTTCGTCACTTGACGATGATTTTGTCTAGCCTCGTCGGCACTAGACATAAGACGAACATGATAGATATGACCATCGTCTCGTAAAGATTAGGTCATAGGTGGATTTGAGATAGACAAATGATGAAACATGTCTTTTCTCTTTTTAATAATCAATCTGCCTAGCCTCGTCGGCACTAGACATCTGGTGGATATGATAGACGTGACCATTGTCTCGTAGAGATTAGGTCGTAGATAGATATGAGATAGACAATTGATGAAGCATGTCCTTTTCTCGTTTAGTAAGCAATCTCCTTTTTAGGAAACAAGATTGTACACCGTCGATATAGATGAAAACAATAAGACGATGTACTTGCGTGAGTATATTTTACGGACTCCGCATGGTCGACGTTGATGAGGCGGTCGCTACCATGGTTGTATGTTATACATGGTCGACGTTGATGAGGCGGTCGTTACCATGGTTGTGTGCTCCACATGGCCGACGTTGATGAGGCGGTCATACCATGGTTGTGATAATCCTCGTAGGCTACACATGGACGACGTTGATGAGGCGGTTGTGCACGCCATGGTAGTAAAGATTCATACATGACCGACGTTGCCGAGGCGGTCGTGTCATAATAGCAAAGATTTATACATGGCCGACGTTGATGAGGCGGTCGCGCCATGGTAGTGAAGATTCATACATGGCCGACGTTGGTGAGGCGGTCGTGCCATGTTTGTAAAAATTCACGATAGCTTCCGCATGGCCGACGTTGATGAGGCGGTCGTCACCATGGTTGTAAAGATCACGCATAGCCGGCGTTGATGAGACGGCCGTGCCATGGTTATAAAGATTCATGGCTATATCTAGCATCCAAACGAATGATCTAGAGTAATCATGTTTTGAGAGTGTTCCTTTTCCACCAAACCAAGATCAACGATGAGATCTGATCTTATCATATCTTACCATGGAGACGCGACATGAGTTGAATCGGCGTTCCGGCGAGACGTGCAGACCATAGTGGTTGGGTATAGGTGCGTCACGGAGCAAGGCGGCGATGAGGTCTCGCTTCCTCCGTGCATGTGTGATTTTCTGGCTAGGTAGGGTGTGCCGTGTGTACTTCGGTGTGCCGGGATGTGGCTGCCCTGGCTCTGTAGCCTCACGGCGTTGGGAGGCTTGGTAGGATACTAGGTTTTGATCGTGCTCTGGGATCTCCGGCCTCCCTCGTCAAGCGCTTCAGCCTGGCGGCCATACGCGCGTGTGCGTGCCTCCTTGGCGAACGATGGCGCCTGGCATTATATAGGCATCCAGGCGGTCGATACTTGCAGATCAAGCTGATCAAAAACGTGTGGACGTTCAAATCTGGTAAGATATTCTTATCTCGTACGGGCTGGTGTAAGTGCATACAGATGCCTTATCAAACCCGATAGCTAGTTAAACTATCCGATCAGGACGCAGCTCAAAGGAATGTGGGTATGTTCCTCATATATCGCCGTATTCGTTTAAGATATCACGACCAACCTGACGTTCATGACATCATTAAATTCGCACAATACTGGTTGTAGCTACGTAGCCAGCCAGAGACCAGGAACGTATGTACATACGTGGAGAGTCTAGGCTGCATCCTTTGAATGGTACTACTTCACATGGAGTACTCCAATTCCATTTTCTTGATGGTTATCGCTCACGTGTCATTATCAAGAGCTTTGCCAAATACAAGGTCATTAGCAAATATAAATAGTGATGGGGCTCACATATTATGAGGCCATCCATGTCTCATAAAATTTTGCATGCACAAGCAACGTGACGTGCATATGGAAATGAATTGCGGCTCAATATTCTGTATTACGAACTTTTTACAAAAATTCGTCTAACAAATGCCCCCCGCCGAGTGTAGTGCATGGGCGAAGCAGCAGGTGCTAGACTCGGCGAAAATAAATAAATCGTGCTAGTGTTTTAGCACAGATTGGTGATATGCAAATATTACACAAAAATATGACGAATAGTTCAAGCCACTTTTTCTGTAAGAACGGGAAGCATTCCCGGTTTACTTCATTGCGACCTTGTATTTGGTGACAGCCAATAGACTATACAAGCATATGATTCTCAGTCTTCAATCGTAGTCTTTTTTTTATTTCATTTCGATAGTGCATGGCCATGCTTTTATTTGATAAACACCGATAAGGGTGAATACAATTATATGGAATACGGCGAAATACTCATGCCATATATTAAAGGATACACCTTATCTCTTTTTTTACTCATTCCCATCGCGACCATTTACAACATGGTGCCAGCCGACGGGGTAAATCTTCGACTTGCCTAGGAACTGACTCATGCGAAGAAATATTTTATCAAGTTAGATGCGACCATAAACGATGAGTGGTTTGCAGCCATCAGACTTGAAGGGTTTCACAGATAAACACAGACCGCACTGGCGTATCTCACTGCTCCAATAAAGTTTTCCGAGTTTGGTGCGATCAGAAAAATAAATGATGCCAGCCATCAATCTCGAAGGGTTTCACAGCTTAGTACTGGCCGCACTGGCGCACCTTGCTGCTCCCAATATTTGAAGTGTCGGAATGTCTTCGACGATGTGGATAAACTAGGAGATGATGATGCACCAAGTGTCGCTGCTATGATCAAGAGAGGGATAATGCCCCCAGTGCTGTTGTTATGATTACTAGAGGCTTAATACCCCCAGTGTCACTGCTATGATTGCTGCTAGAGAGATAATGCCCCCAGCGTCAATGTATATGTTGATGTAGAATGCTAGTTGATGGATGAGTGTCAACGCTGTCACACATGACGTGCGATGTTGCTCACATATGAGTACCTTCATGACCACTGCACAAAACTATTTAGGAAGATGATGGATCATGAAAAATAAATAAGAAGCATGGCAAAAGAAAACCAAAGAAACAATGTTTGTTTGTTTTGTTTGGGATTTTGGCTTTTCCGTTAGACACTAGCTCTGAGTGTGACATCAGAAAAGGCTGCCGAAGGACTCGGTCATCGGGAACCGTCGAAAAACCATGACGATTGTAACTCAACCATATTTCATAAATGAGTGTATGAGTGGGAGAGGGTGATGTGCTTGGGATAATCCCGAGAGGCAACAGAAAATCGTACTCTAGCCCATCAGGGTAATGAGTAGCCCCACAACTCCACCATGTTCCTTTCCATGTCTCAAGAACCCAGAAACATGGGTGAGGAGAAATCAGGGTATGTGGTTTGGGACAAATGGCTTGTAAAAGTTTGTCATGCCATTTTTTTTGAGGGGTGGTGAATGACTATCAACCGCCTTCTCTCCAGTGGTTCCCATGCTGCACAGAATTGCTGGACTTGCTTCTGGTGTTGATGGAGATTTTGTTTCCTTGAATACTTGGAATTTTTTATGGAATTACTCTCTTTTTTCGATATATATTTTTTTGAACTTGTTTGGAGATTGCCTCAAAATTGTGCTTTCTTGAACTTGCTTGGAGATGCTTTACTTTTCATTAGGGAACCACCTTGAGAATTTGGAAGGTAGCCACCCACCTTGGTGGACTAAAACCCTCAGGCATATTATGTGGAGCTTTATGGTGGAGCGCCCCAGAGTTGTCAGGCGGCTACGCACCAAGGCCAACTTTTGCTGGGATGGGCAGCCCTTTCATGATCTTTTTCTAGGGTCTGTCCCGGGGCGCGGTGTCTCCGTGAACCCGAGACACATCCGGGAGCATGGGGGTGTGGGCCCTCATTACTCAGAAGTCACCCAAGCAGTTTCTGCAACCTCTCGGAACATGTATATGGTGTGTGTTGTGTGTCGTGAGTGTAGGTGCCGCTCCACTTACCACAAGTTACATCATGCTTCCACTAGACAAGTCATAAGGCAGCCAAATCGTCTGTTACGTGCTTAGGATTACTGGGAAAAGCCTTTACTGTAGGATGGCGATGTCCATGTTTTGAGAAAATATTTTTTTATCAAACACGAAAACTGAAATAAAAGAGAGATAAAAAATCGAGAGAAATGATGAAATGCGGAGAAGATCACACGTAATATTTCTTTAGGAACCTCCCATTAATAGGTGGCATTGGACGTTCCCCTTCTTGATTAATCAACTGATAAGCACATATACTTGCTCAATAACAAATAGCCCTTCCCATTTAGGTTCAAGCTTTCCATTAGCCTTGCCTTTTATTACAATGGGGCACCTAAGTACAAGAACAAGTTCTCCCTTACGGAAAACACGGGGTTTCACAAGTTTATCATATGCACGAACGTTGTTTTGATGATATAGTTCTAAATCTTGAAGTGCATTGAATCTACCTTCTTCCAAGGAATCCAGCTGTTGGAATCGTAGCCGGATTTGCTCATCTTGGGTAATCTCGTCATGGATGGCCACTCTTAGAGATGTAAGTTCCACCTCTAGAGGAAGAACAGCTTCACTCCCATATACTAAGGAATATGGCGTAGCTTGAGTTGGTGTACGGACAGTTACACGATAAGCCCACAGAGCTTCATAGAGACGATCGTGCCAATCCCGATGATGCTTGTGTACTGTCTTTTTCAAGATTTGGCCAAGAGTTTTATTAAATGCTTCAATTAACCCATTGGCTTGTGGATAGTATCCTGTAGAATAATTCCACTGGATTTTATATTTGGCCATGAATTTGATCATTTTATGCGACTTAAGAGCCTTCGCATTATCCGAGGTAATGCGATGTGGGACTCCAAAGCGATAAATGATATTACGCTCTAGGAATTTATAACATTGTCACTTTTGACTTCACTTAGTGGTACTGCTTCCGCCCACCTAGAAAAATAGTCGGTAGCTGCAAGTATAAATTTGTGTCCCCTAGATGACGGAGGATCAAATGGACCAACAACCCTAGGAATCAAACAGCCATGTGGGTACAGTTGGATGTAATGGAACTGGCGGTTGGTGCTTTATAACACCATGAATTTGGCAACTATGACATGATATTGCTACCTTAAGGCAGTCTTTCATGATCCCATGCCAATAGTAGCCGCATAGCTTGATACAATGATACATTTTTGGACCACTTTGATGCCCACCGCACACACCATGATGGACTTCTTTTAAAATTTGATCTTTTTCACTTCTGGACACACACCTTAGAAGCATCTCATGTCCAAAGGAACGCCAGTACAAAAATCTTGCTTGCTTTAACTACATAGGGGTAGGCGTCGCTGCAACCTGCGCCTTTCCACTGTATCACATGGGAGTATCCCATGATTAAAGTAATCAAGGAATGGCTTGCGCCAATCATCATCACCGCTTATGTTGGCCACGACATGATGTACTTCACACTCTGGTGGGATTAATTCTAGGACAGCTGGAAGAAGCCATCTTTCCTTTATTTGTACTTGAGTAGGCTTCCCATGAGGGAGCACTAAAGATGATGCAAGTTTATCTAATGCATCTGCAGAAGCATTCTTGCTTCATGGAACATGCAATATTTGGATGTGTTCAAATTTCCTCATGAGGACCTGGCTGTCGTGTGATATGGCACCAGTTCTGGCTTACGTACCTCGTATATGTTATTGACTTGCCGAACGATGAGCTGAGAATCACCATATACTAGAATGTTACGCACATCCATGGAGAGTGCTAGTAGAAGGCCAAAAAGAAGGGCCTCATATTCTGCTTCATTATTAGAGCACTCCTCTTTGAGAAGGGAGAATGAGTGATGTATGGTGCGCCCATGAGGCGTTTTGAAAACCAAACCTACGTCGGCTCATCGTTTGGCTTCACCGTCAGGATCCATCTCTATGCGAGAGGCTCCGTCAAAATATAGTTCCCACTGGGACTCAATGTATCAGTGGTAAATAATTCCTCGTCAGGTAGCTCGACGACCAGTGGTAAATAATTCCTCGTCAGGTAGCTCGACGACCAATAGGGAGTCTCTGTGTACATGATGCGCTTGGTAAGAAATAACACTTGCTTTTGTGAACGCATGTCTTGTTTCCCTCGGAAATTTGAAGAGGTGGTGAGAGTCTACAATTTCATGGTAGAAGAGTGTATACTATAGCCAAAATTAGCCACAGGAGATATTGTGTATTGCAGCAGAAGTCCATGCCACAAAAGAGGTATTTTTATAGTAACATAATTCGAGGTGCCACATGATGAATCAAGGTATATCGTGTTACAAACCTCAAGGAAATTAGATTGTTGCAAATGTCTTGCCCTAAAGAAAATGTTGTAGTGAAAGACCATACTACATGTAAGGAGTGTGGGTAGCAAGTGCTACTCTTTCATGGAGCTAAATATTTGCTCCCATGAATATGTATTTGTGGCAAAGGATTGTACCACTTCACACTATAATTTGATCAATTACACCGCAGCCGCCATACTGCTACGGTACCAGCCGATGGAATCAAATGGTTTCATAGTTCCCCATTAATCGCGGTCGTCTGTTTCACTACTCCCGTTGATGATTGGGAGGCGAAATATAGAAACACAAGTTGTAGGTGACAAATTCTCTTTTAATTATGAAAAGAAGACAACTCGAGAAAAGGATGTGAGCTTCTTCTGGATCATGATTGGCGAAGAGGAAAACATACTACCGTGCAACTACTCTTTACATAGAATGAACCCTTTGGTCCTTTTAGTTGTAACCGTCTTGTTATGTTAAACAAGATCATTCAGCTCAATTAAAAAAATGATTGTGCTTCTGAGTGAGACACATGCAACTAAACACATACACTGTAAACCAAGCCTTGCCATGTACCACAACTTTGGGTTATCCCTTTGGACGCCAGCTTTTTGAGAATTATTGCCGAAAAGATGATAGGCATATAGCTCTTCTCGTAATAATGTTGCATGATGCATCAACATGTCGTAGCAAAAGAAATTTGCCCCCAGTCATTAGGATAGACTAGAGATATATCCAGATGATAATATTGCCCCCATACCATGGTTGCTCAAGGGGCTTTATTTCTGGGTCATCCCATATGATCACTCTGTAGTTTGAATGCTACATGAGGAAACGAGTATGGAGTTGTAAGCTTATTTGAGCGTCTAAAGACTAGTGCATTGTGTATATGATGTCAGATGCGAGGCATCTTAATCACAACCATTCATGACCATAGGTGATAGGTCCTCTGGGAAGTTAAACATTGTACCACCAACATTTGCATTCTTGGTAAGCACTTCCTCTTATCACATGTATCTATGATCATCTACGAATCATATGCTGATATATAGGTGTCATCATGCTCACACCATTGGGATAGATATACTTAATTGTTATCTTATATGAAACTTAGCTAGAGCGGTCAATCATTGATCATTTCCCGCGTTGCAATAATTGAAATCATGACCAGTGCGCTTTGGCATGTCGAAAAAAAATTCACCCTTTTCCGTAAAGTTGGGTGGATGTATAACATGTTTGCATGAGAATCCCAAGGAATAAGAGGTTAGAACTGGAAAAGGCATGAACTCAACAAATGCTTCATGGACTCCTTGGCAGTGATGGCAGAGAACTCACCCTTGATAGGGAATCCTTCGATTAGTACTTCGCCATGCAAAATAAATTCATGAGCTTTAGTATGAAGCGCCTAGTTACAAGAGCGAGTTTCCATCACGAGTGTGATAGATCCCTTTGTAAGCACGCATTCTCCCATGTACTTGAACTCGGTGTCTCAACTTTTCTTATTCTTGCATGCACCGTCTCAGTGACTTTTGTATGGGCGAGACCGTGAGTTCCGACGAGTGGGTTGCCTTTGCCTATAATTTGATGCAGATGAGGACCTCCCGGGAGGTGCCTTATGATCATGTTGTGGATAATGCCTAGTAATATTTTGTGATTGTGGACATGAGGCCACAAGCTTGAAATCTTGATATGTTCCCAAGATGGGGTGACAGTTGTGTCGAGAGTGAATAGTGATCAGGAGCACGTCGCATTGGCGTGCCCCCAGCCTGTGAGAATAGTTCACGGCTTTGTACAAATTGTAGCTCTGTGAACTAACATTGGAGCTGTTGTAGTGTACCTTTTTTTTAAGAAAATTGCACACCTCTATAATCAAGGCTATGACTTCCTCCATCATTTCGGTGGCAGCAAGGTTTCTTTTTTAATATCCATCATGGAGTCCGCAGAACAAATGGATGTCGGATACTGCGTCAAATAGTACTAGATCATACTTCCATGTTTGATGACTGTCATGCATGAGAGGTATCAATCAAAACTGGAGCAAGCTCGGAGCTGAACTATGCATGCTTAATGGCTTGCTCAGTGGTAATGATACACTGCCATGTGATAGGAGCTGACGACATTTTCCTTCACGTACAAGAGACAAAAATTCCTCACGTCCATGTATGGGCATGGGCTATTCTCTTTTTTTTAGCCATCACAATGTCTTGAATGACCAACCCGAGGAGATCAAAACTTTTCTTTCTCTCTAGGTTGGATGATAGATGAAAAGAATAGAACGTGTGTCCTGTAGCACAACGTGCATCGACCATCCGTGCACGTATTTTCTTTCTCAACGAAGGAGTCTATACAGTGACTCCATGTACTTGTGAACAAAGATACTTATGCTTCGTGTTGACGAAGCACTGATATTTTTATGAAGAACCTTCACGCTCACGATTTAGCGAGCATGAGAAAAGTAGACGACGATCGGAGCGCAGCAAAGATGGGAGGAGAATCAGGTTCCACCGGGCGTGCCAATTTTGTTTCGCTGAAAATTAGCGGAAACGCTACCCCTGGGTATAGGATTCTTTCCCCATATGCGTACGTGATTGTACAGATCGCGGGCGTGCCATCTTGTTAATAAAACAAGCAAATAAAATCAAATAACAGTAGACAAAGAACACGATATACGGGAACACTAGATTTTATTAATCTCATTGCATTGTACAAATACAAATTGCATATTCCCATAAAACTATACTATTTTGCCTTCTGCGTCGCGCTCATGGAGTATCTGACTTTAGGAGATTGTGTAGTTCATTGATTCCCGACGCTTTTACGAGCATCCAGTTAATTACATCCATAGGGTCAAGCCTACAGAATACCTCCGATTAAGCCGCGCTAAAGTCGTCGTATGTTTGGATTGCTCATCCACAAGCATTGTGATATTTGTGAAAATATTGTGCGGGTGGCTTTGTTTCGCCGATACCCGGTCACGTGTACTATCGCCATGTTGGTATGACCAACAGGATATGTTGATGAAGAGGATGACTTTTGCCTCGTCGGTACCCAGTCATGTAACGCCCTAAATTCATCAAACGCGGACATGTATGTTGCTATCGCCTCGTCGGTACCTAGCAAAGATGTGTCCGTACCCGTCGGTTTTAGACATGTAGATAAAGTAGTGACCCGGCCTCGTCGGCACTTGGCCATGGTTTCGTCTAGCCTCGTCGGCACTAGACGGATGGTGGAAATAATGTGAAGATGGCCTTTTTCTCAATCAACACTCGGCCAAGATGTCAATGTAGGAAATATCACATATGCATGTTGGATGATGCTTTTCAGATATATTAATCTTGCACCCTTGTGGGAGCAAGATCAATGTTGTGTATATGATATTCGCCTCCTCGTGAGGGGCGGTGTAGAGGTGAATATGATTAATCATGCCCCCTTGTGAGGAGCAAGATTAATGTCGATGATCTGACTTCTTCGTATTTGGCCGTAGCTGCTTACGCTCGTTATAGTTTGAACGGAGCCATGGCTGACCACTCTTGTAGGTAGTCCCGCGCTCATGTATAAGCCGATTTCATCTCATCGGGAAGCTTTGATTTTAGCCTCTTCTTCGACGGTGAAACTCGAGATTGCACGGATATTTCTTTTGGCACTTAGCCTTCTGTTCTGGATCGATCGGCAATGAAGAACACATGTATGCCATAGAACGGTTCTTCCATAAAAGAAGATCAAGAAGACGAAATCTTATAATGTTACTTACCGATGAAGAAGGGCCTCGCGTGTCGCGCTGTGGCCGACATCGAAACACCGCGTGAATATGAGCAGCTTCTTGATTGGACGATCTTGCTCAAGATGTCGTCTTTGACGAATCAACTCAAGCTCAATCGGTGTGACGTTTGTCGTTGTGCGATCGCACTCCGTCTTGCAGCGATTTAGGCGTAGAATCGAGAAGTCTGTGCGTGTTTATTTTTGATGGCAAGAGGTTTTCGGCGTGCTTGTGCCTCAACTCTCTCGTCTCTTGTGCATCCAAATTAGGATATGTTGATACGTAGTGATCAAACCTCTTCGTCACTTGACGATGATTTTGTCTAGCCTCGTCGGCACTAGACATAAGACGAACATGATAGATATGACCATCGTCTCGTAAAGATTAGGTCATAGGTGGATTTGAGATAGACAAATGATGAAACATGTCTTTTCTCTTTTTAATAATCAATCTGCCTAGCCTCGTCGGCACTAGACATCTGGTGGATATGATAGACGTGACCATTGTCTCGTAGAGATTAGGTCGTAGATAGATATGAGATAGACAATTGATGAAGCATGTCCTTTTCTCGTTTAGTAAGCAATCTCCTTTTTAGGAAACAAGATTGTACACCGTCGATATAGATGAAAACAATAAGACGATGTACTTGCGTGAGTATATTTTACGGACTCCGCATGGTCGACGTTGATGAGGCGGTCGCTACCATGGTTGTATGTTATACATGGTCGACGTTGATGAGGCGGTCGTTACCATGGTTGTGTGCTCCACATGGCCGACGTCGATGAGGCGGTCATACCATGGTTGTGATAATCCTCGTAGGCTACACATGGACGACGTTGATGAGGCGGTTGTGCACGCCATGGTAGTAAAGATTCATACATGACCGACGTTGGTGAGGCGGTCGTGTCATAATAGCAAAGATTTATACATGGCCGACGTTGATGAGGCGGTCGCGCCATGGTAGTGAAGATTCATACATGGCCGACGTTGGTGAGGCGGTCGTGCCATGTTTGTAAAAATTCACGATAGCTTCCGCATGGCCGACGTTGATGAGACGGTCGTCACCATGGTTGTAAAGATCACGCATAGCCGGCGTTGATGAGACGGCCGTGCCATGGTTATAAAGATTCATGGCTATATCTAGCATCCAAACGGATGATCTAGAGTAATCATGTCGAGAGTGTTCCTTTTCCACCAAACCAAGATCAACGATGAGATCTGATCTTATCATATCTTACCATGGAGACGCGACATGAGTTGAATCGGCGTTCCGGCGAGACGTGCAGACCATAGTGGTTGGGTATAGGTGCGTCACGGAGCAAGGCGGCGATGAGGTCTCGCTTCCTCCGTGCATGTGTGATTTTCTGGCTAGGTAGGGTGTGCCGTGTGTACTTCCTGCCCTGGCTCTGTAGCCTCATGGCGTTGGGAGGCTCGGTAGGATACTAGGTTTGCTCTGGGATCGCCGTCCTCCCTCGTGAAGCACCTCAGCCTGGCGGCCGTACGGGCGTGTGCGTGCCCTCTTGGCGAACGATGGCGCCTGGCATTATATAGGCATCCAGGCGGTCGATGCTTGCAGATCAAGCTGATCAAAAACGTGTGGACGTTCAAATCTGGTAAGATATTCTTATCTCGTACGGGCTGGTGTAAGTGCATACAGATGCCTTATCAAACCCGATAGCTAGTTAAACTATCCGATCAGGACGCAGCTCAAAGGAATGTGGGTATGTGTCGGGGATGTAATCCCCGGAACCCCAAAATCATGAGTTGGTTGTGGTATTAAAAGAGAGAAACAAGAATTAAATAGGTACGGGATAAAGGAAAAACAGAAGAAATGCTCCACGGGCCGAGTCTGGTACTGTTCAGGCCGAATCAAAGGATTACCCCGGGTGGGCCGAGTTCCCCTCCGGCTGGGCCGAGTCTCCCTCCGACTCCGGCTGGGCCGAGTTCCCCTCCGGCTGGGCCGAGTCTCCCTCCGACTCCGGCTGGGCCGAGTTCCCCTCCGGCTGGGCCGAGTCTCCCTCCGACTCCGGCTGGGCCGAGTTCCCCTCCGGCTGGGCCGAGTCTCCCTCCGACTCGGCTGGGCTGTGCGCTCCCGCAACTCAGCTGGGCCGAGTTCCAGCTCACCCGGCGGGGCCGAGGTCTTCACCCGGCTGGGCCGACTCTGCATCACTCCGGGGCTCGGCACCCACCAGGCCAGGCCGGCATCCACCGCTCCGGATCGATGCACTGGACGGGAGAGCCGGTTCCCCAGCGCTGCCTCGCCCGGATCTCCGTGTACGGCGTCGCCCGAGTCAATCTCCAGTGTGCTAGCAGCAGGCCGGCGTCCAGCTCCCGGCATCCAGCAAATATCTGCTACTGCCTCCCAGTGGATAAGATCAAGTGACGAGGACAAGGACAGACCGGCGTGGCTACAGTGTGCGCATGACGCGCCAATAGTGTGACGAGACCCCAGTAGTCACCTCAGCTACAGTGTGTACAGTGTACAGTGTGCGTTGTCTCCTTGTCTACTCCTTGTCCCCTGGGCTTCCCTTTATAAGAAGCGCCAGGGGAGCGCGGACGAAGGGGCGCGGACGCTGGTTCTTTTCCCCTCCTTGGGCTCTGCTTCTTCTTCCTTCTTAGCACATCTCCATAGCTAGCTCTACACAGCTCAAGGAGCGCTTTTGTAATACCGATTGATACACAGGTATAGACCAGACAAGCAGGAGTAGGGGTTTTACCTCCTCACGAGGGCCCCGAACCTGGGTAAATCGAGTGTGTGTGTGTGTTCGTGTGTGTGTTCGTGTGATTTCTATTGCACAATCCCTCCCCGAATCCTCTAGCGTCCAATCGGCCCCCAAACTTAAGCCTACCCCTAGGCATCTGTTGTTCACCACGACGACAGTTGGCGCCCACCGTGGGGCTGGTAGTGGCGCTAGCTGGGCTAATTTCGGACGGGACCTTCTTCATCGACTTCCGGCGAGCACCTCGCGTGGCGTCGCGGGGTTTCCGCTTGCCGGGCCGCTTCATCAAGTTCTTCGTCACCGGCGCCAACGTCGTCAACAACTCTCAGGGGCGACACGGTCGGCTGGCCGTGCCTCTGGCGTGCCCGGCGGCTCCACGTCAACACTGCCGTCGCGCTCGCAGGCCTCCCAGGCATCGTCAATTCGGACGGAATCTTCTTCAGCAACTCGGGGACTCGGCATCACCGAGTTCGAGCTTGCCGCTGTAGGCAGTGGAAGGTGCAGCCTACAGCAGCAAACGTCATCAACAGATCCCGGTTAGTCAATCCTAAAAACTACTCGGGGACTGCCCCTCATGCCGTGTTAAGTTGTTTTCCCCGGGAGCAGGGTGTTTTGACCCGGGGACTGCTTAGCCAATGTTTTACAGCTTCTCCTAGATAAATGAAGTTACTCGGGGACTCGGTTGAGTCTAGTTTTGCATCCTTCTGCATAGTGCAGTTGCTAGATTTACGGAAAATGCCTGTTATGGTTCATTGCCTCTGGTCAGTAGACTTGCTGCTCCGGTCAAGAATTACTTGTATATATGTGTGCTGGACTAACATTGAAGGGTGGAATCGGTTTGGCGGAAAACGTGTGTTACCGGGTCAAGCTCCAAATCCGGGTCAAGCTGGAAATCCGGGTCATGCTCCAAATCCGGGTTATCCTGAAATCCGAGTCATGCGGATATACTGGTGATTCAAACCGAGATACCAGTAGATCAGGCCGACATATGAATATCCATGTCGGCATCAATGTCTTCCTTGACTGCTCCAACAACATTGCCCGTGAGTATCATTTGTATGTCTGTATCACTCTTTGTTACATAGTCTCAAGCGGTACTCGGGGACTGCCCCTTCGCACTTTGCTTAGTTGTTTTTTCCCGGGAGAAAAGTGTTTTGACCCGGCAGCTGGTTAGCTATTAGCTTAGCTTTTTTCCTAGACCAGAAAGTTACTCGGGGACTCGGTTGAGCTCGAGTCTGCCTCCTCGTATTTAATTTCGCTGCTAGATTCAGTTTCCGGCAAGTGCCAGGTTTATTTCATTCTGTAAATAGAACTGCCGTTCGCATTAAATATTCGGTATAAATGTGTTTGGGCTAATATCGAACAGAGGTGCCGGATTTACCGGATTATTATTCGTCACCAGAATCAGAGCATTATCGGCATTCCCGAATCACCGTTTATGTCGGTTCATCTTATTCCGGACGATCGTTGACACTGTCTTGCCGAATCATAAAATGGCGTAGCATCCCGGCATATTACACATCGTTCCGACATGTCTTACGTCGGCAAATCAGAGTATTACAGCACAATACCTCCAATCGCCGTTTATTTCGGCTCGCCAAATATCTGGGCATCCTGTAATATCTCGAATCACCGTTTATTTCGGTTCGCCAAAGCATCGCGGCATTTATCTCGTATCGACAGGCATCTCACAAATCTATGTCGGCTTTACAGACTATCATAATTCTTCAGTTATCCGAGTTTATCAGAATATCATGGCATCAATATCTCGGTGCACCGAGTCGAAAAGTATCTAATCTCCCTGAGTGTTAAGTGTTGAGAAGTATCTCAACTCGTCACCCGACGAATGCCTATCAAGGCAGAATGTTCAGTTTAGCCCAAGCAGGCTATATGTCGGTCCAGCTCTTGCTGCCGACATATGATTTCGGTAAACGCCCAAGAAGGCTAGAAACCGGTATAAAATATGCCCAAGCAGGCTATATGTCGGTCCAGCTCTTGCTGCCGACATATGATTTCGGTAAACGCCCAAGAAGGCTAGAAACCGGTATAAAATGTGCCCAAGCAGGCTATATGTCGGTCCAGCTCTTGCTGCCGACATATGATTTCAGTAAGCACCCAAGAAGGCTGAAAACCGGTATAAAATATGCCCATGCAGGCACTACGACAATCTAGCAGAAGGATGTTGGCATCCGACATATGAAACTTGCTTGTACAGGCCGTATGCCAAATTGCCCAATGTCGGCAGAGATATCTATGTATGGCCATGCCCATGCATTCAGCGCATTTCCAGTGCAAACTGTCTATCTCGCTGTTGATTCGGGTGAGCTCGGTCAACCGGATGTCACGTTTGGCTTGGAGGGCATGGCTAGACGACTGGCTTATACTGAAGCCCGTGCTGGCAAGATGATTCGTTCATGGAGATTTTGGTGTTGGATACTTATTTTTGTAAGTCTGCGCGCGACTCTACGAGTCCCCCGCAGACTCGGGGACTAATGTCGGGGATGTAATCCCCGGAACCCCAAAATCATGAGTTGGTTGTGGTATTAAAAGAGAGAAACAAGAATTAAATAGGTACGGGATAAAGGAAAAACAGAAGAAATGCTCCACGGGCCGAGTCTGGTACTGTTCAGGCCGAATCAAAGGATTACCCCGGGTGGGCCGAGTTCCCCTCCGGCTGGGCCGAGTCTCCCTCCGACTCCGGCTGGGCCGAGTTCCCCTCCGGCTGGGCCGAGTCTCCCTCCGACTCCGGCTGGGCCGAGTTCCCCTCCGGCTGGGCCGAGTCTCCCTCCAACTCGGCTGGGCTGTGCGCTCCCGCAACTCAGCTGGACCGAGTTCCAGCTCACCCGGCGGGGCCGAGGTCTTCACCCGGCTGGGCCGACTCTGCATCACTCCGGGGCTCGGCACCCACCAGGCCAGGCCGGCATCCACCGCTCCGGATCGATGCACTGGACGGGAGAGCCGGTTCCCCAGCGCTACCCTCGCCCGGATCTCCGTGTACGGCGTCGCCCGAGTCAATCTCCAGTGTGCTAGCAGCAGGCCGGCGTCCAGCTCCCGGCATCCAGCAAATATCTGCTACTGCCTCCCAGTGGATAAGATCAAGTGACGAGGACAAGGACAGACCGGCGTGGCTACAGTGTGCGCATGACGCGCCAATAGTGTGACGAGACCCCAGTAGTCACCTCAGCTACAGTGTGTACAGTGTACATTGTGCGTTGTCTCCTTGTCTACTCCTTGTCCCCTGGCTTCCCTTTATAAGAAGCGCCAGGGGAGCGCGGACGAAGGGGCGCGGACGCTGGTTCTTTTCCCCTCCTTGGGCTCTGCTTCTTCTTCCTTCTTAGCACATCTCCATAGCTAGCTCTACACAGCTCAAGGAGCGCTTTTGTAATACCGATTGATACACAGGTATAGACCAGACAAGCAGGAGTAGGGGTTTTACCTCCTCACGAGGGCCCCGAACCTGGGTAAATCGAGTGTGTGTGTGTTCGTGTGTGTGTTCGTGTGATTTCTATTGCACAATCCCTCCCCGAATCCTCTAGCGTCCAATCGGTCCCCAAACTTAATCCTACCCCTAGGCATCTGTTGTTCACCACGACGACAGTATGTTCCTCATATATCGCCGTATTCGTTTAAGATATCACGACCAACCTGACGTTCATGACATCATTAAATTCGCACAATACTGGTTGTAGCTACGTAGCCAGCCAGAGACCAGGAACGTATGTACATACGTGGAGAGTCTAGGCTGCATCCTTTGAATGGTACTACTTCACATGGAGTACTCCAATTCCATTTTCTTGATGGTTATCGCTCACGTGTCATTATCAAGAGCTTTGCCAAATACAAGGTCATTAGCAAATATAAATAGTGATGGGGCTCACATATTATGAGGCCATCCATGTCTCATAAAATTTTGCATGCACAAGCAACGTGACGTGCATATGGAAATGAATTGCGGCTCAATATTCTGTATTACGAACTTTTGTACAAAAATTCGTCTAACACAAGTAAACATGTGTCCTCGCTGTTTGAAAAACATTGAATGAACTAACACAATTAAAATTTAGATCAATAAAACATACAAATTCAAAGTATCATAAAACATAATTCATTAAACAAGAACTACAAGATCACCCCTTTTATTCTGGGGTGGCGGAGGGATCGTACTACTCGAGCCTTTTTTTTCATGATTTTCCCGAGGTTCTCTTAACTCATTCCTTTTTTTGCCCATCGGAGTTATTTGCCAAGGACTTGCCATGATAAGAGGGAGAAGGGGGGAAGAAGCACACTTGAAGAGCGCAATACAACTAAAGCTGATTGCGGGTCTTCCATAAGCTGGACAAAATACTCTCAAGTCCTACAAAAAAAAACCACCTAGAACATTGTTTAGAGTTCGGTTTTGTTAGATTGAGATTTAGCGATTGCGAAGAGAAAAGGTTGATTTTGATTAGACTAGATATACTCCCTCTTTTCACTCAAATTGTTCAGAAGAAACATGTGCATCTGAATATTATCATCAAAATTCAAGGTAGAGCGGCTGCCCTACCTTGGCCTACTGGGAGCTCCGCCCCTGCTCCCCTTAATTAAGTACACTACTCCACTGCTAAACAATGTGCTCTAGGTAGATAGAGTAGTACCTAGTAGCTACCACTTCAGTGCACACCGCACTTTTCTTGCTTTCAGATCGGGAAAAGCATTGTTCGTCGGTGGCGGAACTTGACCAACAGCACATCATAGAGGAGCCAAAAGAGAGTAATTGAGAAAAATGATATTCATATAGTATGTGTATTCAAGTACATTCCGCCGGTGTTTTCATCAATAGTAAATTAGTAACACAAACAATGCAGCCGTCAACTCATCACGTTTCTGATTCTAGAAGTCGGCAAAGTGAAAGAAAAAACAAATTTAGCGTCCGGGTAATTGAGAAGTGATGTCTTGCTTGATTGTTGTCAGGCTATTAGGTGATACCAACGGCCGGGTGCAATGCGGCCATGTCCTGCGTGTCCCCCTACCAACTCGTTTAGCGTGAATATTGGCGGCCATGTCCTCCGTGTCCTCCTACCAACGGCCGGGTGCATCGCAGCCATGGCGCCCTCGTCGACCTCGTCGTTGACCACATCGTCGTCTTCTATAGCTTTTCACACACGAAGATTCTGGAGGATGAACCTCATCTTTGTGGCCCAAATCATGTAGTTTGTACCGCTCGACATTGGTCACTGAATCAACACCAAACTCTGTCCTTGCATCATCATGAGAGGCTTGCCGCTAGCTTCAGCCGCCACCGGCGCCTTTTTCGCCGCCGCCGCCGCCGCCGTCTTTTTTTCATGTCGCCGCATGACATCTTCTCTCGTTCGACTAGCGCCTCGAGCTCGTCCAGGTTATGATACCACTTATTGGTTCTTACCATAGGTCGTTACGAGCAGAGCTAGATGATCGAAACGAGAAATCAAACAGCTTCACGTACGTGAGAGGAAAAACGAATTTGTTAGTGCACAATGATCGCACACTTTCTTGATCTTTTCTTCTCTTCTTATAGGCGTTACAAGATAGACTCCACACCCAGCACGGATCGGCAAAACCGAGCCTAACATGACGTGACCCGGTACCGGTAGGCCGCTATACATCTCGTACACGGTTTAGACTCTTCGTAACCTTTCCTAAATCAAACGAAAAAAATTCTAATCTTTAGACTCTAAAACTTGGACGACATTCCTCTCCTTCATCCCGCCGCTATAGCTTTTAGCTCCATCTTCCTCTTCGCATCCATGGAAAGCAGCTATCCATCATGTTTCTGTTAAAAGTTTTTCTATGGTCACGGTTCCCAGGGATCGAGGAATATAAGAGAAAGAAAGAAAGAAATTAAGAAGATCCAAGTGACGTTGGTTGAGAAAAGTGTATGAACATGATCGTCGCTTTCGCTCGCTCCTTCCCCCCGAAACCAGGGACTACTCGGAACCACAAGACAAAAGGAGATTTCATCGTGGATTCGCTGCATCCGGTGAGTGAGTGTGTGTCAAACTAAACAAACAAGTGTGCAGCTCAAATAATTGTTGATTTCGTCGATGCATGCATGTTGCTCGCCCGTGGAACGCTGAACCGTCTTGACTATACAGCCCCATTCTCGACTACAAGTCTTCGTAACGACGACAAGTGATCGTACGACTATAAGCTCTTACACAAACGGTATCGTCAATGCTCAACACATGCATATGCATGTATATCGTTGAAACGTGCTCTTTTTAGCAAAATAGTTTAACTTGTCAAAAAGTTTATATTATGGAACACAGGGAGTACTACTTTACTCCACTGCTAAACAATGTGCTCTAGACTCCAGCTACTACTCACATCAGTGTACACTGCATTTTTCTTGCTTCCAGATCAGGAAATACAAATGTCCGCGGTGTATTCGAGTACATTAATTCCGCCATTATTTTCATCAGTAGTATTACAAACAAAGCCGGCGTTAACTCATCACGTTTCTGATTGATCTGTATATAGAAATCGGCAGAGTGAAAGAAAAAAACAAAATTTACATATATAGTCTGTCGACTGTCTGGGTACTTTGTGTGAGCCAAGCTAGCCATGTGAGCATGTGAATGGCTTGCCATGCAAGGCTGCTTAAACCAGCAAAAGAAAGGACGGGAGCAAGATACTTTTTTTTTTTATAAAGAGCTTATATTACTTAAAAAAGTATTACACCCGGCCTCTGCATAATAAGATGCACACAGCCGACAAGTCATCATCCAAACGAACAGAGAAAACATAGACAGATTACAAATCAATAAGATCATGCAAATCGCCTATGGTGCTGGGCCAATCCGAAGATCATTATGCCACCCATGTTGTGTAAAAATGTCCCTCGCCGTGGTCTCCAGTTGCGCAGAAACCTCCATAAAAAGGTCGCGATATTCCGCGCGTTGTAATATGGACCACGAACGGAGCAAACCTGTGCACCGGTATATTACCTGCATAAAAGAAACATTTTTATCGTTAAAAACCTTGTCGTTTCTACTCAGCCACAGCGACCATAAAACAGCTATCGCTCCCACCCGAATAATCGTCCTAAACTTAATATCAATACCATGAAGCCAGTTGCCAAAAATATTTGCAACGGAACATGGTGGATATAAATTTGACGCAACTTGGATGGTTGACCAAATAGACCGTGCAACCTTGCATTCAAAGAAAAGGTGCTTAATCGTCTCATCATGTAGACAGAAAACACACTTCGTACTTCCATGCCAATTGCGCTTGACAAGGTTATCTTTGGTTAGGATCACTCCTCGACGAGCATACCACGCAAAAACTTTTGTTTTTAGTGGCATTTTCATCTTCCAAAGTTTTTTATTATTATCCACTGGCATATCCGATTGGATCAAAGCTTTATACATAGAATCTACCGAGAATTTGCCATTCTGAAGTAGATTCCAACGAAATATATCTGGTCCAGGTTCAAGGTTAATTGCAGCCAAACGCCCTAGAAGGGTGTTCCACGCACTCAACCTGGTACCAATTAAATCTCGTCTGAACGTCACATTCGGAGGCGATGATTGCATAACCGAAGCCAGCGTAACCTCTCTATGACGAACAATGTTGTATAAGGCTGGATACTGGTCCATAAGGGTGGTATGGCCTAACCATATGTCCTCCCAAAACCTGATTTGTGATCCATCTTTGATAGCGAATTTCCCAAAGTGAAAGAAAGACTCTTTCGTTGACATGAGACCAGCCCAAAAGTGTGAGTCACCTGATTTCCAAACCACCTGTGACAATGTTTTGGTACCGATATATTTTCGCTTTAATATTGTTTGCCATACTCCTTCTTCCGAGAGAAGCTTGAAAAGCCATTTCCCTAGAAGGGCCGTATTTTTAATCCGTAGATCATGAATACCAAGTCCACCCTGATCTTTAGGACGGCAAACAACATCCCATCGAGCCAGTCGATATTTCTTTTTCTCGCTATCACCCTGCCAAAAGAATCGCGAACGATAATTGTCGTGGTATGAACCGACGGTGAAGATACGGGACTATGTACGCGCGGGCATCGTCGATGTGGGTTAGTAGAAGAACGACACGGGAGACAAGATTTATACAGCTTCGGGACCCGGGAAACATCATCCGGTAATATCCCTACGTGCTGTTTGTGGCTAGGTCTTATTCCTCTCATGTTGGAAGTCGCCGATGAGGCGGCTCCTCTATTATATAGCTCGTTGTGTTGAGCGTCTAGATCTGTCTAGGCCTATTGGGTCGTGCCCTCTTTGGGGCGCCTTGCCCCTCCTTATAAAGGTGGAGGAGGCCGGCTTACATGTCGAGTCCTTTTAGGACACTGCTAATCTAATACAAGTCGAGTCCTTGTAGGACATTACTAATCTATTACAAGTTGGCAAGGCGAGTCCTTTTCCTATTCTGACTAGAGTCGGCCTGCTGGGCTTCCTCCTGATGGGCCACGTTAGTACTCCTTACGGGTACCCGTGTCCCATATCCACGATAGTAGCCCCCGAGCTTTCGGATGACTCGCAAAGTCATGCGAAAGGTCTTGATTTGTCTTCTTGGGACACGGAGTCCATGCCGGGTTGTCTACCGGCTTGTTGATGTCGATGATGTCGCGGAACCCGGCTTCAGCCTTTGCCGAGTTGTCGATGTAGACTTTGCCGAGTTGTCGATGTAGATGTTGCCGGGTTATCGTTGTAGATTTTCCCGAGTTTGTCGATGTAGGCGTTGCCGAGTCGTCGATGCCGGCTTCGCTTGCCGACTTGTTAACGCCGGCTCCTCCTGCCGACTTGTCATTGCCGACTTCTTCTGTCGACTTGTTAATGCCGGCTTCTCCTGCCGACTTATCATTGCCGACTTCTTCTGTCGACTTGTTAATGCCGACTTCTCCGAGCGACTTATTGATGCCGACTTCTCCTGTCGACTTGTTGATGCCGACTCCTCCTGTCGACTTGTTGATGCCGACTTCTCCGAGCGACTTATTGATGGCGAGTCGGAATTTTCTCCGAGTCCTTTTGATGAGTTGTATGACTTTGCTCGAGCTTGTTTACACCGGTATATGTATAGCCCCCAAGCGCCGAGTTGTTAACTTGTGACAGCTTGGAGCTTGTATTGATGACTCATAACTTCAGATGATGTAGCCCCCGAGTGCCGGGTCGTTTGCCTGCGACGACTCGGGACTCCTTGATGTATAACTCATGACTTTCAGATGATGTAGTCTCCGAGTGCCGGGTTATTAACCTGCAACAACTTGGAGATAAAAACTTTTGGAATTTGATTACTGCTTAACTTGTAGAAAAACCTGATCCGTGAGTAGCCCCCAAGCGCCGGGTTGTTTGCCTGCGACAACTTGGAGCTTGCAACTTTGTATTCCCTTTGACTTAAACTGAAAACCTGATAACATGTAGCCCCCAAGTGCTGGGTTGTTTGCCTTCAGCAACTCGGAGCTTTGAACTTGATTGATGCTTGAGCTGATTTGGTTCTTATAACCCTTCTTAGTTTTATACTGATGAATAAGTAGGCCCTGCCCGGTCTTTGCTAATTAGCAGCCAGTTGTTGTACAGGATGCATCTGACTTGCCAGATAAAACTAAGGAATAAGTTGGCATCTGAGCCAGGTCAATGAGTCTAAAGCTTGGCTTTTTCCTGAAAGACAAGCCCCCAAGGACCTAATGATCAAAGTTGATAAAGGCGCACTTACTGGGTGTCTCGGCAAAAACTCTTACTGTAGAGAAGCCGGCTTTATCACCTTGATCATAATAATCAGAGCTCTCTGGGCTCGTTGGTATTGCGGAGCTCTCTGGGCTTGTTGGTATTGCGGAGCTCTCTGGGCTCGTTGGTATTGCGGAGCTCTCTGGGCTCGTTCTAACTTGGTAGGACTTTCAGCTCTCTGAGCTGTTTCTTACAATATTGCGAGCATTAGATATCTCGACTTTGATAAATCCGTTGCGAGCAATAGATAGCTCGACTTTGACAAATCTGTTGCGAGCAATAGATAGCTCGACTTGAGAAATCCGGTGCAAGCAATAGCTCGACTTTTGAGAAATCCGTTGCGAGTAAAGGATAGCCCGACTTTAAATAAATTTGGTGCGAGCTATTTGAGAGCTCGACTTTTTAGAAATCCCTGGCGGGTTTAAAAAACCCAACTTTGATATTTGGCTATATTAAGCCTCCAAGAATTGATTTGATATGCCACCTAGAATTTTCTGAGATAATAACTTGTTTTTGCTGTGTGATGACGCTCGTGAGTCGGCAGATCCGAGTCCTCCTGACCCGGTCGCCGGCTCTCGAATCTCTTTTTTCCTTCCTTTGATTTACTTCCTTTCTTATCCTGAATCGTACATGATACGTATTGAATTGCTTTTGTCCTTCTCTCTTGGATTACTTGCCCTTGCTTGATTATTAATATGAAGCAGCTCACGTACGCCACCACTATCCAATTTTCTTCTCCTTCACTCCTTGCCGGCTTCCTTTTCTTCTTGGGGACTTGTTCCAGCGAGATTTCTGCTTTTGATTTCTTCCACGCAGTGTCTGATCGAGAGCCATCTTGGAACTAGTGTCCTTGATGGTTTCTTGAATCGAGTTCTGTCTTCGTATCCAACTTGAGATGCGTAACGTGCCAGCTTTGAATCCGAGTCTCGCCAGATGCAAAGGCCGGCTTGGACACGGAAGTCGGCGTTCACGCCGCGATGCTGGAGTAGGTACGGCACCGGAAGTCGATCTCGAGAGTCGCCAAAGATGCTGGAGCCCGACGCGTTGCGGAAACCGTCCGTGATGCTTGATCCGGTAGATTTGGTCAGCTACATACGAGGGCAATTTTGACGTCGAGCCCTGCACCCACCCTGTGTATGAAGAACTTGATACGTCCGAGTCGCTTGACCGTTACGATGATGAACTCGCCGCCGTCGTTGATGAAGATTGGACCCATCGAGTTGTGAATCCACGCGTACTTAGCCCCACGATGGGCGCCAAATGTCGTGGTATGAACCGACGGTGAAGATACGGGACTATGTACGCGCGGGCATCGTCGATGTGGGTTAG
>QRDG01000271.1:0-67520 GCA_012064385.1 Puccinellia tenuiflora
TCAGAAAGGAATTGAGTGAATCAATATCTGCAGAAGTTCTTTCTACTTATCCCTACGTGAGAGGAGTCAAACTTCGGGACGAAGTTTTAGTTTAAGGGGAGAGGATGTAATACCCCGTAGTTTAGAGAGTAGAAAGGATAGAAATAGAATTTGCATTCGCTTAGCATGCATCTGAAAATGCGGGAAAATTTCGCGCTTTTGAAATAAAGAATATAAAGTGATCGATGTTTCTCTTGACTTGATGAATTAGGAGCTAGATCATTTGTTGAGTGATATAAACTTCGATGTGATCTTTGAAACAACTAATTAGAAACTATGATCCATTTGTCCAAGTATTCCAGAATTAGACATGACCTTCCCTAATTCTCGACATTTCTTATCACAATTCTATAAAGAAAAATATCCATCCCAATTGAATACAAAACACATATATCAAGTTATTATTCCATATACATATCATATACAGATATCTCATCTCATACACATATTATCTCATCTTATCACTCATCAACATTCATCCATGATCTCACAAGTATCTTTATACCACCATATCATCAAATCATACATTCATGATCTCAACAAATCATTTTTTACACAAAGTCATATTACAATTTGACATGACTTACCTAATTCTCAACACTTTTGATCACAAATCTATAATACAGCAATAATATCACTCAAACAGGAACTTTAACACAACAATATGAATAAGCATCAAGTTGCACATATCTTTGGTCACACGAGAATATAATCCATCCATTCCTCATTCCATACAAACATATTATATCTCATCTACACACATCTCACATTACCAATCTTAGATGCAAATGTCCATAGTCCAATATGATACATCAAATAGAAAGTTACAAACTTTTAAAAGATAAACTTGGTAGAATAATTCATATTAAATATGATAATATGCACTTAATCTCATCCACAAGAAAAGAAGAAATACAAAGAAGAAAATGAAGCCTAATTTCAAACTTGATCTTCTCAACTAATCTTGATCTTCTTATCTCCCAATCTTTCAATCTTCATTTCCTGCAAAACAAAAACAGGCAGAAAAGCAGAAAGAAAGAAAGCAATAATTTGCTATTATCACTTCTCTAATAAATAAAATCATGTGATATTCAAACGCTTTGAGTGTTATAGAAGTAGTTTGGTAACAGGGCCTGATCAACCTTGTTAGCAAATTATTTTTGTATGCCTAAAGCAATTGGAAGTCATATAACCAATTGAAATTCATCTAAAATAAATAAGGACAAGAGAAAAGCTTCTTATAATTAAAATGTTGCCTTCACCACAAGGGTGAGGCAATGGTTGTTTTGGAACTTAACTAATTGATATTAGGACTTGTCCTAATATCCAATTGATGACTAGAGGGATCAACTTTATCTTAGGCAACAATAGGTCTTATGGATCAAATTAGATCATCAACAGGATCAACTAGGCAACAGGCAACAAGGGACATGATCCATTTGAGCAAGATACAAAGGCAACAAGGGACAAGAGGCAACATTGATCCATTCATCAAGAAGGCAGCTAGTCAATCCCTCTAAATCTAGTCAAGTTCCTAATAAAAAGAAAGCCCACATCTTAATATCTCTCCAATGATATTAATTATCAAAGAAGAAAAACCAAAAAACAAAGCCCACCATCCTTAGGCCAAGGCCCATATAAGAGATTTAGCCCACCAGCCCATGGTAACAAAATCCCTTGGCATGCCCAAAATAAATCCTACAAGAGGATAATACCAAGCATGAGAGGGATAAGCTTGCCACATAGGAGAGTTATCCACAAGCAAAATATCTAAGTTAACTTGAACCCCAAGTAAGGCCCAAGCATGAGAGCTTGACAACAAGTAGCTCACTACATCCTGCAAATGAGCATCGTTGTGGTCACCACCACCCAACAGCCAGCAGTATATAATCATCACAGCAGCCAACCACAACACATTTTCCTCATATCCATCTTTCCAAACAGCAAGCTATAAGCAGCCAGCCGCACCATATGTTCTCTCCTTTAGCACAATATACCAGCAACGAATCTAGCAACCAAATCATCATCCAGATCAGCCATAGCACCTCAAGAACACCAAGAACACCACCAAACTATGCCATCTTTAGAACAATAGGAAATAGGTCAAGCAGCGAGGAGGAGCAGCTAGCCACAAGACGCAGGTTATCATCATTTTCCAGAAGACCAAGCTTCTCTCCAACAGCAGGTTACTAGGATCAAGATCATTTAGATGAGAGGGAGAGGGGGAAAGGAGAGATTTCTCTCAGATCTGCATAGAGTTGCTATGCTAATTCATCACAGAGATTAAAGCACACAGAGTATCTATTCTTATCCAGAAACAAGGGCCTCAGCCTGTGCATCATGGGCAGGGGATGAAACCACAAATCGAGCAAAGGCATAAGCAAATATTGCTAGTATCCACATCTGTTGGTAGCACAGATCCAGCATCTGGTTTGCTGGGCACAATTCCCTAAAGGGAAAGGCACCTCAAGCACAACCAGTGTAATAATGACTGGAAATTGAGCAATAGCACATCTGTGCATTTAGAAGAAGCACAAGAAAGCATAAAAAGTTACGAAAGCCCTTAGTTATCAGCTAAACACCTGTGTAACTCATTTAGAGGCATCACAGCATGCCAAGCTAAACTAATTAGCTATAGAAATTATCCTACACTTGCACAGATCCCTGAGCACAGTCATAGCAACATATCAAGTAAAGTTCATCGGAGGCACATCTCTGAACCAATGGTTCAGTGTAGCACACCTAATGCACTGTCTATGACAGTTAACTGAATCTATCAATGGACATAATTATCAGCTCAAAACCACATCCATAGCCACTAGCTAAACCATCCAGTAATTAATACATAGGCATCATAGCATCAGCTAGAGGGTAACACCAAAGCAGTAGCACAGAGCAATACCAGTGGCAAAATGAGCAGTTAGTGCTAATGGGCCGAACTGAAGATTTCTTCAGTTAACCAAAATTGACAGTGAGGAGCACGTCACTTTGCACATATCACTTCATCACCAGGATGAACTGGAACACACCACATACCGCAGTTCATCGGCACAATGGCCGGTCCCAGAAGAAGAACTCACCTTGTTGAGTTGTAGCCGAAGCAGAGCATGGAGGAGCTGAAGTAGGCGTAGGTGAGGGAGACGTGCAGCCGCCTGCATCACCGTGGTTGCGGTGATGGCATCACCGCCATCCCGCCGGTGACAGCGGCACAGCAGCAGCGTCAGCAGCACTCACAGCACCACCGCACCACCACCGTCCCGTCGGTGGAGGCGCGCCCGCGGCCCCTTATCGGAGGTGTGTTGGGTAGAGGCTTGTGGCGGTCCGGAATGCCGGAGTTGCATCCATCAAGGAGCCGTCCCGCCGGCATCGGAGAGGAGGTGGGGTAGAGCTATAGGTCGAGCACAGGCTCGAGTGAAGGTCGGGGTCGACAGGAGCAGTACCCGAGGGCGTGCTTGATCTGAGGCGAGAAGGCGACCGCGGTTGGCATGGGCGGCACAGCCGAGGCACGACGGCGGCGAATCGCGCCGCGGCTGAAACAGAACCAGGCTAGGGTTACGGTTCCCACGGGCGAGCTCGATTGGAGCGCGGAGGGAGAATCACGAGGGGAAATCGGTGGTGTAGGTGTTGGCAGAGCAACGCCAACAGGCAGCGGCGCGGGAGATGGCCGGCGACGGCCGGAAGCAGAGCGAGGCGGCGCGTCGCACGGGGAAGAGAGGGGAACGAGAGCAATCGAGCGAGAAAGAGAGAGGGGTGAGGAGAGGGCCGGTTTGACCCAAACCGGTTGAGCCTAATGGGCCAACCCAATAAACCGGTCCGGTTGACCCGAATTGACCACAGCCCGTTTAAATTAAAAATTAAAAAATTCAAATGTAAAATCAATTCAAATCCCAAAAAGAATTCAAATACATTCCTAAAAATAAGTTAAAAATATGTTTTCAACTCAAAATTTTATAAGGATTCCAAATATGATTTTTATTCTATTTATTGAAAAAGTTATCTTGAGTAAAAAATTCAAAGATCCTTAAGTGGATATGATTTGAATTAATTTCAAAACAAGTTTTGAAAAGATTTTCTTATGTGAATATTCAAAGATCCTTAAGTGGACATGATTGAATTATCTACAAAAATTCAAGGATCCTTAAGTGGAATGAATTGAACTATTTTCAAAAACAAGTATTTTTCTAAAAAGAAAAACAATTGAGTAATAAGCTCAAAGAATATATTTTAAACTTTAACATTCTATAAATGACTGTCCTGTTACTCATCCTAGGTAAACACACAAAGAAGAATCCATCCAAAATCATCACCCTTGTGTTGATAATATTGGAAAGTTAGTCAAGTAAATAAAATTGAATTAATAACTACTTCATGATGTTAATGAAATGTTTTTAAAGGCATTAAAATTGATAACTTAAAATTGCAAATCTTGTTTTTCTAGCAAAGAGAAAATTATTTACTTGAATAAAATAAATTCTTTACATAATAAAAGTGGTAAGCACTTAATTCTAGATATCATAACTATTCAAAGTAATTTAACCAACCCACAAATTATAAGCACTAACTAATCCATAATCCTTAAAATCACTTCAGTTATCAAAGTATCAAGCAAAACAAAGCTTACACTTGTGAGCTTGGGTATTTTTAGGGATTTACGATGCATCTCATATCTATGCATAAGCATCTTGACAGTGTTTCCAGTAGTCCTTACCAGGATTACATTGCTATTTTCAGATCTCGGGGTTTTACCGCAAACCCTAGAACCCCGAAGGACATGAATTGCCACCTTTATCATAGGCAAGTTCATTCTTGCATACCGTTTGATGTATTTTTATCAAAGTACTTGCAAATTACTTATACGTTCCTTTCACTTGCATCAAAAGAAAAGTATTTTCGAATGATGTGGTATATACTATTGGTTGGCGGGGAACAATGGTAAGATGAATAGGTACGGTGTTCCATCGTATGGGAAGGTATATATCCTTAGGATCTAATAACCCCTGTTCCAGTGATCCTTTCGCCGTAGTAAAGCATCAACCAACGGACTTTGTATGGGCGGGGTCAGTCAGAGGCTTCTTTTCTCATCCGCATATCCTCGGCAGGCCTACACGGGTTGGGTCGTTGCGGCGGCCAACAGCGTGGAAGCGGTGCTCTTCCTGCCCGACGTGGTAATTGGTGGGGAAGCTCGGGAGGGGGGTTGGGTATGCGTGGAACATGATCCCTACCGCATCACAAATGGCGGATGTGTGTTGATTTGGGAGAAGCTCCACATGACTGGATGTCCTGAGTCTTGGCTATAACCCTCATGGAGTGTAAAGAGAGCATATATAAGGCCAGGCAACTGTTGGGTAAAGTGATGCAACTCTGCAGAGTCAAACAACAAATTTGTGATATCACAACCGTGTTCCCGGAATGGAACTACGAGATCGAGGCCGGAATGGAATCCCATTTGGATTCACAAGACCGGTGGAGGCTGGGACATAGTTTTCAGAATAAAATCTATCCTTTGAAGAAATGTTTGCAAAAACTTGCATCTATGCCAAAGACCTGAGGTTTGGCAGTAGCTAGTGCATGAAACACCTTATCTCTACATATTCTGAACTTGCTGAGTAACGCTGTTACTCACCCCTTCCCATTTGACCCCCTGCTTAGACTTTTGGAGCCATCAAGGGCGTTGCTAGATATCCATCACGATGTTGAGGAGGACTTCCACAAGGAATCGAGTCGACCTGGTGGAGCTTGAAGGAGTTGACCGCTACTTCACCAACGGAAGAATGACGACAACCATGGCAATGGAGGGGCAATGACAGCAGTGTCAATGGCATACATAAAGACCACACTACCAATGGAGGAGACAACATCTATTGGAAGGAGGAGTACAACCCTGGATAGAGATGTTCCAGATGGAATAGATTAGGGCTATGACAATAGTAGTAGTGGATTAGGAATAGAGCTAGAGTTAATCTCCAGCTTAGTGATACGAATTGGATCTTTCTGGATTTCATTTGTATGAGACTTGCTTTTGTATAAAGGAGGTTCTCAAGATTTTGTTTGATTATTGTTGTAATCCTATAGTGTTACCTTGGACCTGCTATGTTCTGTTGTACTACTCTGAGGGATGTAATATTCACGGATAAGTCCTTCTGTGAGTGTTATGTCAACGACTTGCGCACTACAACATGCAGTGGTGTGCTGGGTCACCGCAAACACCCATTTGGTTCCAATCACATTATGGTTCTTGGGTCTTTCAACTAGGGACCATACTTTGTTTCTCTCAAAGTTATGGAGTTCTTCGTGCATAGCATGAACCCAATCTTCATCTTCAAGAGCTTCATACACCTTGTGGGTTCAAATGTGATATATGAGCATGGACACCACAAAAGAGTAATAGTTGCCTCCGAGTGGACACACTCCTACCAAGACCACCAATGATATTCTTTTGATAGAGAGATTTTGATGTAATGCACGGCCTTGCTAGCCACTCGACGAGCAAGGGCATCTGAGGGTCTCTCATTTGGAGGTGCATCTTCATCATCTCCTTCATCTAGATTTGATTAATCCGAGAGTGGGTTGGAGTTCTGGTGAGAGATCACCAAAATCTTGACCACCATATCGTTGGGTGGATCTTGATCATTATCATGATGGTTGGTATCATCTTGTAGATCTTGAGCTTGTTCTTGGTTTACGGCTTGATCAATGGTTGATGTAGAAGGCTCCACTTGCGTCGAGCTTGAGTCCAACTCCGTTGCCACAAGGGGTTCCTCAATGGGTATAAGGGGACCTATACCCATTCTTCCTATGGCGATGGAGGAGGGCTCATCACCTACATCATCAAGATCAACTTGCCCCACTTGGGAGCCATTATCCTATGGAATACCACATTCATAGATTCTTCAACACACCCGGTGGATATGTTGAAGACCTATAAGTGTGGGAATCCTTGGCGTAACCAACAAATATGCCTTCAAAGTTCTAGGCCCAAATTTAGGTAATTTAGAACCTTTAATGTAAACTTGACATTTACAACCAAAACTTTAATGTAAGAGAGGTTAGGCTTTTTACCACCAAGAAGTTCATACGGAGTCTTTTTAGTGAATGGGCGGAGTAGAGCCGGTTTGTTAGATGGCAAGCGGTATTGATGGCTTCGGCCCAAAAGTTTATGGAGACTTGAATTCGGCCATCATTGTTCTTGCCATATCAATAAGTGTCCGGTTCTTCCTTCTGCAACACCATTTTGTTGAGGGGTATACGCAGCGGAATATTGGTGTTTTAATGCCCTCATCACTCAAGAATTCATCCATGGTGTAATTCTTGAACTCGGTTCCATTGTCACTTCTTATGGCCAAAATGGTTGTGTCATATTGGCGTTGCACTTGAGTGGCCCAATCAATGAATTCCCTTTGAGTTTCATTCTTCTTCTTGATATAGAAAGTCCAAGTGTATCTTGTATAATCATCAACAATCACCAAGCAATATTTCTTCCCACCAAGCTTTCATAAGTAGGAGGTCCAAACAAATCCATATGGATGAGTTGGAAGGGCCTCGTTGTATGATGGTTGTCACTTTAGGATGGTTCTTCTCATGCATTTTTCCGGCAACACACGAGCTGCAAGGACGATCTTTGGAAAAATTCACTTTTGTTAGTCCTTCCACATGCTCACCCTTCACAAGTGTTTGCAAGTTTCTCATACCGACGTGGCCCAACCGGCGATGCCAAAGCCAACCCACGTCGGATTTAGCCATTAGACTTGTGGCAATATGTGTAGTTTCTTTCGAGAAATCCACTACATACATACGGTTTTCCACAAATCCAACAAAGGCTATTTTAAGAGAAATTGAGTGAAGAATGAGCACATGATACCGTCCAAAGACAACAGTAAAGTTGCACTCGCAAAGTTGCAAAACGGAAAGTAAATTATAACCAAGGGACTCAACAAGGAGGACTTTCTCAATGGACGTGTCCGGAGAAATGACCACCTTGCCGTGTCCCAATACCTTGAGTTCCTGATGTAGCCCAACCCAACGACATCACCATGTCAAGCATGCCAACAAATGCCAAGTCACCATGGACGTCAAAGGTGAACTCCATCCTCTTCGAGATCTCATTTCCTACCCTTTGGAATGGTATGCTACTTGAGCATCCGCCCATTTGCATTGCTAGGTTTGACACGATGGATACGAAGCCGATGGGAGGTGCCGAGGAAGCCCAAGAGTTGATTTCATCCAAGGCGTACGCGTGGATGAGGAGAAGGAAGCGTCATGGACAAGGAGAGGAAGAAGGAGGCGAAATCAGGCAGGCCGGCCTCCAGCCGGCCTAGGCCGGCAGGCCGGCCCCCCCAGACGACCGCCGGCCTCCAGCCGGCCAGGCCGGCCCCAGGCCGGCCCCACAGACGCCGGCCTCCAGGCCGGCCCAGGCCGGCCCCCAGGCCGGACCCCCACCTTCAGCTCCTTTTGTACTAAGACTATAAATAGCTTTCCCCCTTTTCCATTTGAGGTAGAGAGAAGAATGAACTAGAGTTGAGCGTTGCTCCTTCCCGTGATGGGTTCCTCCGAGGAGGATGATGAATCTCTTGTTGTAGCTACTCTTTCACTAGGTGTCTCTAGTAGTGCAAACCAATCTTTCACTGTGGGATTCTATTGGATCGGTGGACCGGCCGGTAAGAGAAATCGGTTTCATTAAGCGTGTTGTTGACTTGGGTTTTGGGATCCGGAGGCCTGCTCTGTTGGGGGTTGTTGCCGGGTGATTCTCCCTTGTAGGCTTCGCGAGTTATCCCCACGAATTTGCCCTTTTTCCCCTCGTGTCTTCATTTCCACCTCCGTGTTCTTCGTGTTCATCCTCTTCCCCGCCTCAAATCCGTGAAGATCGGGCAACACCCTACATCATTTGGTATCAGAGCAAGGGTTGCCACGGATTTGCCTTTGTTTCCACCCCATATCCACAAAATTTTTCTTTGATTTTGCTAATTTCGAAAATTTCCAACAAAAATAGCCCCAAATTGCTTTGGATCGATCTGAGATTCTTGTGAGTTTTGTAGGTTTTGATCCGGGATCCATTGCTATACTGTTGATCTACCTCCCTTTGCGTTCCCATGGCCAAATTCCTTTGATTTCCCCTCTGATTTGGTGTTTTTCGGGCCGTTTTCCGCCAAAATCGCCCATTTTCGCGTCCCGGAGGGTAGTGTTGGCCGGCCTCCAGCCCGGCCTAGGCTGGCCTCTAGGCCGGACCCCCGGCAGAAGCCGCCGGCCTCCAGCCCGCCCAGGCCGGCCTCCAGGCCGGTTCCCCTGCTGAATTTTGTTTTGGCCATAACTTTTCACTCCGGACTCCGTTTTTGGTGATTTTCGTCTCTAATCGAAGCTACGAACAAGCTCTACATCACCACGGCAGTTGATCCATCATATATTGCCACCATATTTCGTGAGCAAGGAAGGGACATTCCACTCCACCGGGTGAAGATCGTTGACGAAAGGTATAACATCCCCGAACCTCTCCCACCTTGCATCACTTGTTAGCCAAAGCCATTTGTGCTTATCTTACCTATTGATACTAGCTCATCTATGATTGCTTGGCTTTGCACACTTGATACCTCGTAGTGTTCCGAGCAAACCTTGTATGCGCTAGTTGATATAGTCCTTGTTGGCAAGCAAGTAAGAGGCAAAAGAGAAAAGAGAGTAAGAGAAGGCCAAAGAGAGCATATAAAAGAATTAAAAGAGAGAAAAGGAAAAAAAAAAGAGCCTCATTGCCATATCTCTTGTAGGTCGCGCTAGCTCGATGAAAAATTCATAGGTGTGGTATCTTTGTGCAATCTTGTAGCCCACCAATAATTGCAATCGAGTTGGTTTCTCTTGTACTTGTGCACCTGAGCTTTAGTCTTCGCTAGGTCCATCACTAGCTCATTTTTGGTTGCACAAGTCCCACTTATCAAAGCGGTGTGTTTCTATGTGCTTCACTCCTATCCTTTGAGATCGACTTGTATTGCTTTGTGGTCATCGTGGTTCTCTACTTGCCTTTACAATATCTTGGTTTCCGGTTGTTCCATTTGCTTTCCACAATTCATACCTATCCACTCATAAGCCGTGTGTGTTTTGGAGTTGCGTTTGGATCTTTGAAATTCAAGTCACCCGCATTCTTGTGATCGGTTTCTCTTGGCATGGTCCACTAGTTCCAATACTATCTACTAGGTGAGGTTGGTTTCTTAGTTCCTTTCACCTCCACATATATATACACTTGTCTTGTGATTGACCATGTCTAGTGAGAGCGGACATCCTATGGAGGCCATGATGATGAGAACATGATGAGCGACAACGACTACGGTGCGCCAAGCATGGATGACATCATGAGCGACAACGACTACGGCGCCCCGAGCATGGATGACATGGTGGACCACGACATCGACGACACCTCCACGAGCATGGACTACATGGCGGAGCACCACCACTACTACGACTATGACGCCGCAACCGTCCACGACATGGCGAGCTACACCGACTTCGAGCCCTCAAGCATCAACGTCATGGCGGACCACTACAACGACTACAACTCCAATGATGTGGCGGAACCCTACATGACCTACGACTCCTCAAGGCACGTCAAGGATCTTCCACGAGGCGCTACACATCATGTGGACGACTACACCGACGATGAGCCCCCACTTAGACGATACTCAAGGCCACGAACGCAAGAGCGCCACCGCCATCAAGCACCTACAAGCTCAAGAAGACGGAGCTCAAGGCATCTTCGCCTAGAGGACAAGGAGACTCGCCCTCCTCCTAGATGTCAAGCTACCTCACCCTCGAGACGGCGGCCAACGCAAAGTGCATATGCACACGAGTCTTCGCCAAGGAACACCAAGGATCTTCATCGGCGTACGTCTACTCATGATCATCATCGACGTCACTATGAGGACTCAACCTACTCAAGGCCACGCCATCACGCGTCTACATCAACATACAAGATGGTGGCAAGTACACATCATAGGGAGTCTCCTCCGCGTGCCACAACCAAAAGGGCGTCCAAGAGTAAATCACACTCCAAGAAGGACCGGGATATGCTTCTCAAACTCAAGGCCGACCTCGACAAGTTGAAGACCAAGCTCGACGCCGACAATGCCAACTTCGAGATCGAGCAAGCCGAGCTCAAGACCATCCGCGAGGACTTCATCGCCGGCTTATCCAAGTTCTTCAAGCCCTCACATGACTCTTCACCGAGCTTATTGTCCACACCTCTACAAGATGGTGACCATGAAGATGGCGAGAAGACGGTCGAGCATGGGATTTTCCCTTCGACCAAGGAGGCGAGCATTGAAGAGGCTACCACTTGTGACGGCGAGCCAGTGAAGAGGTTGAGCATGGGAGTGTCCCTTCAACCAAGGCGGCGAATGGAGTTGAGACTACCGAGCCTATCCCTATGTGCTTGAATGATAAAATGGTACCAATCCCATGTGAGCATGAGAGCCACCTAGCCCACTTGAGTGAGAGTGCAAGTGAGTTGAGTGCCTCCACCATATGCAAGATTGAGTGCTTCCACTTTGAGGGAATGAGTGATACACACCTTGAGTTGGGAGAGGTAGTTGATAGGTCAAGTGAGGACATTTCGATTTCTAACAACTTACCCTCTACCTCTAGTGTGTTTTCTCATATTGTACTAGGTCCCATGGATGATGAGACGCCAAGCCTCGACATGATGGTGCCTATGATGGAGATGATGTACATGGAGGATGAAGACGATGCCACCCCATGTCTACATCATGATGAACAAGTCGGCTACATGGACGCCGCTACCTCTACCACAACACCTACCTCTCATGAGTGGACTACAAAGGTACGCATATGGGTGTTGATGATGCCATGATCCCACTAGTGGACATGATGACTTGTGATTTCTTGCATGCTATGGATGATCCTTTTGATGCCACATATGCTTCTTTCATATTCCCATGTGATACCTTGTCCAAAACCAATGCTGATCATGTGGAATTACCTAATTGTGATGATCTTCCCATACCCATGCCTTGCTATGAATCTTTCCAATTTTCTCCCATTGTTGCATCCAAGAAGTTGAACAATTTCTCTTTCCAATGCTTGGATTGCAATAATGTTGATATGATGTCTTATGAGAATGCCCCCATAGCTTTCTCAAAATTTGGAGATTCTTCCTTTTGCCATGTTGAGAATTTACCCTTCCTTTTGCATATTGACCACTCACATATGTCATACATTCCTTTTGATATTGGTGTGTTTGGTGATGTGCAAATGGATAGATGCGTCATAATGGATGATGCATTCATGTACCATGCACACAATTTCTTTTTATGGAATTTCGTGTGTAATGGCTCACGCTTCATAATGTCAACCTCAATTGAGGCATGAGTTGACAAAAGAGCTCTTGAGAGCATTTTCCATGAGAGTTGTGGCTCCGACCAACCTCTTTTTCCTTTTCCATGTTTTGCATCGAACAAATTGAACAATTGCTCTTTCCTTGGTTCGCGTGCAAACAGTTGAGGTGATTTGGTTTTCCTTTGTGACATTCATGCTCCCTTGATCTTCCTTGTAAATGATTATGTGTTGCAAAAAGTATGTTGAACAATTGTTCTTTCCGATGGCTTGTTGCAACCATAATGATATTTTCAGCATGTATTGTCATGAGGCCTTTGGATATTGTCTTATTGGTGTTGCAACAAAATCGATGAACACTTGCTCTTCTCTTTGCTTTGTTTGCACCCATTATGGCGATGATAAGAGCCTCCCTCAATTTGTGTGGTTCACAAACTTTCCTTACGATGCTTTGAATGCAATGGACTTCATATGGTTCACAATGAGATAGGTATCTTAGCCTTCTCTACTTTTCTTGAAGATTTTGTGTTCCCCACTTTTGAGGATGTTTTCGAAGAGTTGCTTTCCCAACGACCTAACTTTTGAACTACATTCTATACATGTGTGTTGTGCTAACGGTGTTATGAAACAAATTTGGACATGTCATCAATGATGTGCTTCTCTATCATGCACACACATATTTGCTTGGTCTTTGGTGCGTATAGGTAACAAGAGCTACATGGTGACTTCCATTTCAACGTCAAGCCATCTATCTCCTTCACATGATGAGGACGTGCTAGCGTCGAGGACGACGCTTTTCGAAGGAGGGGAGATGATGTAGCCCGACCCAACGACATCACCATGTCAAGCATGCCAACAAATGCCAAGTCACCATGGACGTCAAAGGTGAACTCCATCCTCTTCGAGATCTCATTTCCTACCCTTTGGAATGGTATGCTACTTGAGCATCCGCCCATTTGGCATTGCTAGGTTTGACACGATGGATACGAAGCCGATGGGAGGTGCCGAGGAAGCCCAAGAGTTGATTTCATCCAAGGCGTACGCGTGGATGAGGAGAAGGAAGCGTCATGGACAAGGAGAGGAAGAAGGAGGCGAAAATCAGGCAGGCCGGCCTCCAGCCGGCCAGGCCGGCCCAAGGCCGGCACCCCACCAGAGCCGGCCGGCCTCCCAGCCGGCCTAGGCCGGCCCCCAGGGCCGGCACCAACCAGAGCCGGCCGGCCTCCCAGCCGGCCCAGGCCGGCCCCAGGCCGGCACCCCTCCAGACGACGCCGGCCTCCAGGCCGGCCCAGGCCGGCCACCAGGCCGGGCCCCCCTACAGACGCCACCGGCCTCCAGGCCGCCCAGGCCGGCCCCCAGGCCGGACCCCCCACCTTTCAGCTCCTTTGCACTAAGACTATAAATAGCTTTCCCCCTTTTCCATTTGAGGTAGAGAAGAATGAACTAGAGTTGAGCGTTGCTCCTTCCCGTGATGGGTTCCTCCGAGGAGGATGATGAATCTCTTGTTGTAGCTACTCTTTCACTGAGGTGTCTCTAGTAGTGCAAACCAATCTTTCCTTGTGGATTCTATTGGATCGGTGGACCGGCGGTAAGAGAAAATCGGTTTCATTAAGCGTGTTGTTGACTTGGGTTTTGGGATCCGGAGGCTGCTCCGTTGGGGGTTTGTTGCCGGGTGATTCTCCCTTGTAGGCTTCGCGAGTTATCCCCACGAATTTGCCCTTTTCCCTCGTGTTCTTCATTTCCACCTCCGTGTTCTTCGTGTTCATCCTCTTCCCCGCCTCAAATCCGTGAAGATTCGGGCAACACCCTACATCAGTTCCGAACCATCACCAATCGTGACATGAGATATCTTGAGAAGTTGATGTTTTAAGTCTTCCAACACTTCTTTGCTTCCGGTCATATGTGCGGAACAACCGCTATCAATAAGCCATGATGATCCTCCGGAAGCACACACCTACAATGGATCACGTTCTTGATTTAGGTCCCCATGTTTTGATGGGTCCTCTTTTGTTAGTCACAAGGGTCTTGGGAACCCAAATAGTAGAACTATATCACTACCATGTGAAGTGCCGACATATTTGCATAAACATGTCCATTATTAGATTTTAAAAGCACATATGATGGGTTATACTTTCCCGCAAAATTGTTGTGAGAAGATGTGTTCTTAGGAGCAATGCTCTTAGCAAGGATATCGAATTCATCTTCATCATTAGCCAACTCCCCCTCCTTCACAAAAACAATAGCATTAGAGGAGGGAGTTGGTTTCCTCTTCTCATTGGTCCTCTTGGATGTGACTCCAAACCCAAGTCCTTCCTTACCCACAACTCTCCTTTGATTACTCAAAAGATTATTGAGGGTCTTTTCTCCTTGGATGCAAGACACAAGTCCTTTCTCAATTTGAGCCTTCAACCTATTGTTCTCCAATATAAGAGATGCCTTGACACATAAGGGTTAGTGGCACAAGCATTTTCCATTCACATCCTTATTTTGAGAGTTGTCATGTGACTCCTTAAGAACCTTGAGCTCTCTTGAGAGTGCTATGTGAGCTTTCTCAAGATGCTCAAAATCCTTAAGTAGTTCATTGTGACCATTCAAAATGTTATCATTTTCATCCATGAATTCCTTAAGCTTATCAAGTGCATGATCACGGTCACCCATCATTTTGGATAGATCTAAAGTGGAGACTTCCTCAATAGAATCTTTAAGACATAATGCATTATCTAAGGCTTCCTCAAGCTCCGCTATCCTATTAGCATCATCACGAGCGAAACCCTCAAGTTCACATATTCTTTCTTCATGCTCTTCTATGAGACCATATGCATTACCAAGTTGAGTCATGAAGGCATCAAATGCAATCTATTTTCATTTTCAAGTGATCTCATGACATTTGAAAGATTATTAGCATTCTCATCATCAAGTTCCTCAACACAATTTAACAATGATGGAGTAGAGGAAATTGAGGGTATTCGCGAGTGGGTTACCTTTGGAGATGTACCCTTGGCCATAAGGCACTTGTGTTTGGTAGGACCTTGCTTGTCATTAGGAGTTGAAAGAGTGAATCCAACGAAGAAGGAATAACCCCAATTGCTATTGCCGCCATACCGACTTGTTCTTCTTCATCTTCACTTTCTTCACCTCCGAACAAATATTCTTGCTCATTTGTCACCATTGCCCTTTTAGATACCTTCTTCATGAAGTTCTTGTTTTTAGGGACAAAGTTGGTTTTCTTGACAAGCTTTCCTCCATTCTCAATTCTACTCTTATAGGGACAATCCGCAACGAAGTGCTCACTATCTCCACAATTGAAACAAGTTCTTGCTTTCTTTGTACTTGAGCCTTCTCTTCCTTTGTTCTTCGTTGCATTTGATCTAAAGTCACCTTTCTCCACCAATTGTGGTTGGCGAGTGCCAAGCACTCATTGTGTGACACTCTCTTTTCCTTCTCGGATGGGACATAGGTGGACCACCGTCATCACTTGATTCTTCCTCATCATAGGATGTTGCCTTCAAGGCAAGAGATACTTTCTTTATTCCGTTTACTCGAGCTAGAACATCTTCCGAGGATTTCTTCATCATATTCATGGTGACAAAGGTACCCAAGACATCATTGGGAGTGAGTTCCATATAGTCCGCTCTTGCTTGAACATTCATTACCATGTTCTCATTGTATGGAATCAAGGTTTGAAGAAATTTTCCCTTGAACCAATCATCATCACAGTCCTTGAATCCGACATCCTTCATGTCCACAACAAGAGCCTTGAGTCGTCGATATACATCTTCCGGAATTTCTCCATCCTTCATGATGAAGTGGTCAACTTGCCGTTGGAGAAGTGTTTTCTTTGAGCGTTGCATGCTCACATTCCCATCATACATGGCGAGTAGATACTCCCAAGCTTCCTTGGCGTTTGGGAGAGATCGGATGTGCTCAACACCTTCATTGACCATTGCCTTCTCGAGCATGTGCATAGCATGTGCATTGAGTTGTTCATCAATGATCTCACTTGAGGTCAAATTGTTGATATCCTTAGGATAGTATCCCCTCTCAATGATTCTCCATATTTGCATTGAAGAGCTACACACATAGGATTTCATAGAAGCTTTCCAATTAGTAAAACGGGCCCTATCTACCAAAGGTGGATTACCAAGATTGTTCACATGTGGATGTTGAACATTAAGAGCATTGTTATAAATATGTCCAAATTGATTTGGGTTTCATTTCTAGATGAGTGTTCCTCACTTCTTTTGAAGGAGTTATGGGATTACCATTTTCATCTAGAGAGGGACTTTCTTTTGCATTGCTAGATGTAGAGGCAAGTTTCATTATTAATTCCTCTAACCTATCCAACCTTTTATCGGATCTTTCCCCCATGGACTCGACTTGTTTTTGAAGCAACTCCATGGGAGTGGGATCCCCCATCCTCCTCTTTAGGCGGTGAAGCCTTTAATAAAGAGACGAGGCTCTGATACCAATTGAAAGGATCGATGAGGTTAACTAGAGGGGGGGGGGGTGAATAGGTTAACTACAAATTTTAATTCTTTTTCGTTTTAAATGGATATTGCTCAAATATAAGTTGTCTAGAATATGCAACTAGGTGAACATCCTTATATGATGAGCAAAGATCACTAGCACAGGATATAGATATAGTAAGCTAGTGCTAACAAGTAAAGGTAAGTGCAAAGATAAGCAACAAGATGACACGAAGATTTATCCCGAAGTTCACTTCCCAATGGAAGCTAATCTCCGTTGGAGCGGCGCGGTATTCACCAAAGTGAAACACCGAATAGCCTTGATATGGCACACCGTATCTCCGTTGTGACTTACCACCGATGTGGCGAGGCACTTGTCACTATGTTGCCGTTGAGGTTGACAACTAGAACCTTTACAAGGATGAAGCACACTCCACAAGTTGGAGGGTCTTCACCAATTGCACCGAGCCGCCAAGACTCGATGCCCAAGGCCGGGGCACGCACCACAACTTAATTGATGACTCCCGGCAAAGTCTTCGTAGCTCCCAAAGCTCCGAAGGACCACAACCTCTTAGGGTTCCAATGAACACCAAGAGTAGCAAGCCCCCTCTCACAAATCAAGGGGGAATTCTAATTGGTTTGGTTGAAGTGTAGATCTAGGTCTCCTCTCTCAAATCTCCAAAGGACTAAGTGATTGAGTGACTAGAGAGGGAGATCTATCGATTTGAAGCTTTCAAACAATGGTGGTGTTCTTCTTTTGGTCGTGGTAGTTGTCTTGAGGTAGACGGAGTGGTATAAGTACCCCTCCACTAAAACTAGCCGTTTGAAGAGCAGCGCGCAGGAATACACTGGGACGCCGGCCTGGAGCCCGGCCTAGGCCGGCCTGGTGGCCGGCCACCATCCAGAGGCCTCCGGCCTGGACCCCGGCCTAGGCCGGCCTGGGGGCCGGCCAACATTCGACAGATAGCAATCAGCAGGGCCGCCGGACTGCAGCCCGGCCTGGGCCGACCTGGGGGCCGGCCACCCATCCGAGGCCACCGGCCTGGAGCCCGGCCAGGTCCGGCCAGGAGGCCGGCCACCCACCAGAGGCGCCCGGCCTGGAGTCCGGCCTGGGCCGGCCTGGGGGCCGGCCACCCACCCGAGGCCTCCGGCCTGGAGCCCGGCCTAGGCCGGTCTGGGGGCCGGCCACCCACCCGAGGCCTCCGGCCTGGAGCCCGGCCTAGGCCGGTCTGGGGGCCGGCCAGCCTGCTGAGTGGCTTTCTTCCCTGCTCCTTTTCCGACAATACGCCATTTCTTTCTTTTTGCATATGTCCTGTTGATAATAGAGATTATGTTAAATACTTCCAAGTGTTGTAATCAAACATCAAAACAAGATTAACGGACAATGTCCTTTCACGTACATATTCATCACCCAATTTATCACTAGCTTGTTAGCACGTACATAGAGAACTTGTATATATTCATCACCCAATTTATCATTTTATTACGAAAATTAAAAAATTAACACGTACATAAATTTTTATATATATTTATCACCAAATTTGTTAGGAATTTCTAAAATATTTTATTAGTTTTTATTTAGAGAGAAGCATGCACTCGAGAGCCAAAACAGCCAAGATGTTTTGGTATACAAGCATATCTTAGCATTCTATATGCTCACAAAATATTTCTAGAAAAACTGATATTATGTGTCATGTGTAAATAGATAAATTCAATGAAAAAGAGCTTTTCATATAGACCGTATATTTTTCATCACACCACACAAAAATGCCAGGTTTTTTTTTTTATATAACACAGCATGCACAACTAGAATGTCAAGCCAATTTTTGTTTGAATTTTTTGACACTTTAAAATATTTTCGCTGGCAAAAGCATATACTCCCGTAGGCAAAGTGAACTTCCGATCAAACATGTATTAGGATGGAAGAGTACTAGCTTGTTTTCGGAGGGAAGAGTACACTTTACACGCTAAAATTTACAGAACTCTCGCATTTCCATTTCTTTTCAAAAGTTCATGTGTGTGCGAAATGCCTAATCGTAATAACTTGCAAAACTTATCCAAAGATCTTGATTACATGCCATGTGAAAGTGAAACCATCAGAGTCTGACAAACATGACACCATACCAGCAGATAAGACGAACAGACACAACACTGATAGTCTGATATCTCTCACTAATCGTGATCACTCCCCGCTCAGCTTCGATTATTCGACAAGGACGATGTACAGCTTCTTGTCCCATCTCAGGCGACCTGGACCTGGATGGTCTTTGGCTTCTTGGGCTCGGGCGGCGGCAGCTTCTCGACGGACACGGTGAGCACGCCGTCGCGGCACACGGCGGAGATCTTCTCCATGTCGGCGTTCTCGGGGAGCACGAACTTGCGCATCAGCTTCCCCATCCGGCGCTCCATCCGCAGGTACTTGGCGTCCTCCTTCTCCTCCCTCTGCCGCTCGCCGCTGATCACCAGCACCCGCTCGTCCTCCACCTGCACCTTGATGTCGCCGGACCCGAGCCCCGGCATGTCCACCACGAACGCGTACGCGCCGGGGAGCTCCTTCACGTCGGCGGGGGTCGCCGCCATTGCGCGCGCGTCGCGGACGTAGGCCCGCGTCGGGCCCTGCTTCTCGCCGGCCCCGGTGCCGGCCTCGCCGTCCGGGATGTCCAGCAGGTGCTGCAGCGCCGTCATCAGCGGGATCTCGTGCCCGAACACCCTTCCCTCCATTCTCGCTCGCTCGCTGATCGAGGATCTCTTCGGATTGGATTGCGTTGGATTGTTGATCGGTGGATTTGCTTCGGTGGAGATGCGACGGGAAGGAGGAACGGGGTTTATATAGGTGGCCGGAGGCGAGGAGTCTGGAAGGTGGAGGAATGTTCTCAAAGCTGGTGGAACGCGCGGGAAGCGGCGGGGCATGTTTTGCTTGAGGCGATGGAGAAAGTTCTGGAGCTTCCCGTTTGGACCTCCATTGGTGGGGAAATGTCGGTGAGCCGCTGGCTTGGCGGGCCCACATGTTATTGGGACTCGTAGTAGCAGAGATAATTCCGCAGGCTTGGCGCTTTTTCTCTTGCCTTCTAATTATGGAAGATCATCCTGTTATCCAGAAGCTTCTGCAGTCCTCCTGTACATATCTTCGAGACTAGGATCACTATACTCCGTGGCTCTTTCGCTTTCGCCTGGCTTTATAAATAAAGGCACACGGCCGAACCAATACAAGGTGATGAGAAAATCCTAAAACATGCAGATTAAAGATAAACAGAAAAGTACAGAACATCAGACTTGCCACCGATGACAAAGAAACGACACAAAAAGAAACCGTAACTCCACGACAAGGCCCCAAGAAGGTAATGACGCCTCACGCCACCATTGTCGTGACCGAAGTCGAAGGTTTTCACCCGGAGCCCTTGCATGACGAAGGTAGCCACAACGACGCCCCCAAAAGGGTAACGACACCCATAGGCATCGCCGCCGTTGGCGCAGTAGCGCCGGACTTTCGCCCTGAAAAACGATCGCCACGCCTGGTTTTTTCAAATCGCCCACCGCCACCGAGTCAGGCTCCCAAAACACGATCTGGGAGCTGACAAAGTCGAAACACTGTCAGCACCAGGATCCCCCGCCACCCGCTCGTCGCCATCCCCATGGCCAAAGAGCAAGGTCATCACCACTGCCACGCCGCTCGCCGCAGAGCCACCCGCGCAGTCCACCTTCCGAGGCCGCCGCCTCGGCTTCCGGGATCGTTGGCACACGATGAGGCCAAGCACCGCCACGATCATCCTACCGGAACGGACAGGAGGGAGCAGGGTCAGCCGATCGGCACCTCGGACAGTGTAGTTCAACGAGCAGGACACACCCGCTAGTCGACCCGCAGAGACCATACCGGGGCTGCCAGGCAGCTGCCAAATCTAGGCCCGTCAGGCCCGGATCCAGCGCCCCAACCATCCATGGTCAAGGGGTGGGCTCCCAACCGGGGAGCCCCTGAAATCAATCGACTCGCAGGGCCCAGCCGGCCCGATCCAAGCCCATAGGGCCAGATCTGGGCCGAGGCCGGGCACGCCGCCATCGATGACCAGCTCTGCCAGCAGCCGTCCGAGATCCGCGCCTTCCTAGTCCCCTCCGTCGCAGGCACCGAAGGAGGTCGTCGCCGCCATGCTGACCCGCCCCGTCGGCCAGATCCGGGCGACCTAACTCAGCCACACTGCCGCCATGCCCCCGAGCTTGAGCCCCCATCGCCGCCTCCATGTGTGGACGCCCGCCCCCGGCGTAGCACGCCGGCTGTCGCCACGCCGGGCCCGCCCGAGCGCCGCCGAATCACACCCCCGCCATGGGAGCCGTCACCGCGTCCGGAGCTCCACACGCCGGGTACTGGAGGGCCGATCGCCGCTTGCACCGCACGGGCTTTGCCCAACGGCGCGCGCCGGCGACGGCCGGGAAGAGGAGAGGTGGGGGAAACCAAGGTGGTGGCGGCTAGGGTTACGCGCTCGGTCGCCCGCGCGGGGGCGACGCGAGACGTGAGGAGAAAAGGGCCCACTATACTCCGTGTCTGAATTTCAGGAACTAGGAATGTCTATTTTGGTAATTACATAAGAAAATTATACTACACCAATTGTGCGAATGTAATGTTTCGTAAGGATTCTCCCGAGCCATTGCTTTGTTCCTCACATGGACAAACAAACATGGTTAAGATGAACAATGCTAGAAGCTCTGTGTATGGTAACAACGGTGAGTATCATCTGGCAAAAACAATGCTGGGCGATTTTGGTGTAAAATAAAGGACGACCAATTTTTTTACTTCCTCCGTCCCAAAAAGATGTCATAGATTTGAACAAATTTGAATATATCTAGACATGATTTAGTGTATAGATACATTTAAATTTAGATAAATCTATGACATACTTTTTGGAACGGAGGTACTATAAATTCCGTGCTAATATCTCAACTGTCCCCGCTTTAAAAAAAAAGAACTGAATTGTAAACCGACAAGCAAAAATGGCACAAACAAAGTCACTGATATTTACAGGTTACAGAATCCAAAATCTCGGAGCGACCATCATGAAGCTTGTGCCGACTTCCCGGTGCTGCGCCCTCTGAATCCAACCACGCTCAGCTTACTTCCCTCCTTATTCAGAGCATCCCCTTTCCGGCCGTACGGCTTCGTTCTGCTGCTATCCGACTTTGTTCTGCTGCTCTTCCCGACCTTCACGCCGCCCTTGCTCCCAGCTCTCACAGGCTTGGGCTTTCCGGCCTCTGCAGCCCTGGGCTTCGGCGGGTTCTTAGCCGGCGAGTGCTTTCTGGACGAAGATGGCTGGCTCTTGGTCGACGACCGCTTTCTGGTAGAGGTTGTGTCCTTGATGGCAGGCTTTGGTGACCTTCTCGACAGTGTGACTCCCCTTTTACCCTTCAGATTAGCAACCCTCGGAGCGAATGAGTTCCTTGCCAACCTTGGAGTCCTTCCTTTGGTGCTTGGGTTTTGAGGGTTGGCAGCATCCCTCCTGACGGTGCCAGTCGTGAGCGCTTCTAAGCTCTCATTTTTCTTCATGGCGTCTTCGATCCGCGCCGCTAAACCCACATCTTTCTTTGCTACAAGGCTTGTAACTTTCCCTGCATTAGGTGAGTACCGACAATACGTGAGTATCAACATGAAAGGTGGAAACGAACGGAGGCGGCGTTTCGGGTCAAGGGTGCAGATGCACCCGTTATGTAAAAAAAAAAATTAGAACTTTTCAAAATGTCAAAAAATTCTAAAAAAAAAATCGGATATACATCAGGAAATTTTGTGTTAGCACAAAAAGTTTCGTGGTGAAAAGACATTTTTTGTGATCTGTGCAAAAAAGACAAAAACATGTCCCATACAAAGTCATTTTGTATTGCCCGAATTTGTTTTTTTTTGCACAGCTCACAAAAAATGTCTTTTCATCACGAAATTTTTTGTGCTAGCACAAAATGTCTTGAATTATATGCAAAAAAAATTATTTTGAATTTTTTGACATTTGGAAATTTGTTTTTTGGACAGTGGGTGCAGATACCCGAAATGGATTTCCGGAAACGAAAACTGATCAGTCACAAATGTAGTTGGCAAATCAGTCACAATGGCAGAGAGATCATACCAATGTTTGATCATCTCTCTTCGGAAAAAAACACATACCACTAGTTTACATATTACATTACAATCCCAAGCTCCTAACTGTTGATACCTTTTTCTCTAGATTCAAAAATCATGATCAGGTCCTCTTAGTATTTTAGACGACTAATAATTAATCATGTTATACTGCATGTAAATTTCATTTCAATAAGAGATTTAAGAATTCTCAGTAGAGCACAGATGCAACCTCTATTGGCGTGCATGTCAAGAAGAGATTGTAATGAATGCAATAACAGTGTGATATGCGATCAAGGTGACAACAGAAAATGCTATATGCCCGGTTACAGCTAGCTAGCAATCATACCTTTGGCTCCCATTCGTGCTGTTCTTCCTGTTCTGTGCAGGTAATCAATCTATAATGGAAAATTTTACTAGAATAAGAATCCATGAGAATGAATTTCTTCAGAACAGACATTACAAGAAGATGCAACAAACACATACAGAGTTTCTCGGGAAGTCGAACATGATGACATGGTCAACCTCCAAGTCTAGGCCTCTAGCTGCCAGATCGGTGCAGACCAACGTTGGGCAATCCCCCTCTTCATTCCGAAACTTGTTCAGGTTCTCAACTCTACAGTTGGTTAAAACAAAGAAGCATTCAGCATAATTTTAGTTAGTTAAAACAAGAAGCATTCAGCATAGTTCAAGAAATTTTGTGATTTTTATTTTACTTTTTGTGGAAAAATCAGAAAATGATTATTAGCTCCACTGAGGTGGATTCAAACCACAGCAAGCGGAGCAAGGATTTTGAGTCCACAGTCAAACTATAACAAAATAGTAAGAACAGCAACCATTTAACACCGGCAGAGGTAATAATTAGTCATTAGTTATTATATCTTATGGCAACAACACGTTAGGCAACTGACGGACCTCTCTTCAGCAGGAACCTCTCCATGGTAATTCACAGTAGATATCTGACTCTCGCTTAGAAAATGGTCCACTGCACGACTTGAATTCAATGTGTTGCAGAACACCATAACTTTGTTTCCTTTTGCTAAGCTTGGCTCAAGAACCTGAAAGAACAAAATCCCTCAGTATTTCGAGCATTTGGCATAATGGAAAATAAGGAGCTGCCATCAAGTTTACACTGCTGATGGTGTAGCTAAACTTTCGACAATCAACAATTGGACAAAGTGAAGAAACAAGACCTGCTAGATAATTTCGAAACAAAATGCATTATTGCAGACATATAAGCATGTTTATCTTACCCTATGTCCTCTGTGTGCCTTTTGACCATTAGACCAAATGTAAAAGCCACACATGCCATAACAAAGTGTGTTTTATGGTTCCATGACCAGGTCATTGCTATGGGATTGAGTTTGTATTGAAGGATTAGCTCGTGAGGATGATGATGGCGCTTAAAAGAGGGAGGGTGTGTCAAAGAGAATGAATAATCCTTCTCGTTCCTGGCTTGATCTAACGGATTACCTCCTATGGGTTTACAGAGTACCCAACTCGTCATATCTCTAGGACTCTACTGAGTACTTCTCGTATAGATAGCTCTTATATCTAGGATTATTAACGGAGTACAACTTGTTTATTTGAAAAGGGTTGATCCTGATTGGCTAAGGGACTGCCAAGCATACAACATTGGCTTGGCTAGACTAACAAAGCCTAATGGCGAGACTGGGTTATCCATGACTATGAATCTTGCCTGTGTGCCAACCCTGGTGGCGACAGAGCATAACTCCTCTCATGGGCCTGCCGCTGGTATCCTAAGCATAAAAGAATCATGTATCCCTACTGGCAAGTTCAGGCCACAGGTCCAAGAAGCTATGAGTGTTATTTAACAGAAGAAATGCCAAACTCTCCAGACACACCTGTACTACTTGATTCATGAGTGTCATTTATTGATATTGAGTAGTGCATTTTTTTTGGTGGGAGACGTAGTGCATTGTTAAGTGTTAACCGCATTAAACTGTATATGAATATGGAGAATTTAACGAACAGCACTGCAGTTCGAAGCTACCTTGCACTGAGACACACTTTTACAGGAAGGGAAACAGAGTTCAATAAACCTGCAGGAGAGCCTCAAGTTTGTTCTCTGAACCAGAAAGTTTCATGAAGTCATGGCGTGCAGTTGCAATTCTCTTTTGGAAGGTTGATGTCCGCAAATGAACAATACCTTCAAATTCCTCATCAATCAACTTTTGCACTCCCTGCAACAGAAGTGTGGCCAATAAAAAATATTAAAATTCACAAAACGAGGAAAGAAAAATAGCAAGGCCTTGAGCATCTATAGTAGGCGATCTGAAAGAGGGGAAAGAATGGTTCTTGACAACAAAAAATAAAGAGAAGTTTGTTTTATGATACTCGATGCAATATTTTTTACGGTAACTACAATTGCATAGCATTAATATTATGCTACATAGGATTCTCTGAACGACTGGTTAGAACAAAACCTTAGACATGGTAGCGGACACCAATACAGTTTGGAAACCTTGATCGCCAGACTTTGAAGCACGATTCTTCAAAGGGGCGAGAAACTTCCGTATGTCTTCTCCAAAGCCTTGATCAAACATTGTATCTGCCTCATCCAGAACCTGCAATGCAGATAAATTAACTCATTCCACATGAGAATTAAGGGCAACAGCAAAAAATTGCAGGATAGTAATTTTTTGTTCATAACTCAGGAGCATACCAGATATTTAATGTCACCAAAACAGATATTACCCTCCTTAATATGATCAAGGATCCTCCCTGGTGTTCCCACGACCATGTCAACAGGCATGTTCAAAGAATCTTCCTGGGGTTTTAGACGAGTGCCTCCGCTAACCATTGTTGAACGAAAACGTGCATGATGGCTTATAGACTTTGCAACACGAAAGACCTGTCATTTGAGATTGAGAGCATCACGTGAACAACAGCCAACTATCCAGACATCAAACCCTGGTTCCATTTTTTCTGAAGTACTGCTAACCTGCTCGGTCAGCTCCCTTGTTGGGCACAAGACCACTGCTCTCGGCCGCCTTGGTTTCATTGACATACCCAATGTCGCTTCATCATGACGCAGTAGCTACAAAAATCAAAGAACTGCCATGGTTACTAGACCTTCTGGTTATGAATTAGAAGGCATGTCATACTTCACAGCCAGTAATAACTAATAAATCCAGAATGTACTCAGTTAAAAGTATGGAAAAGAAAGGCGTCAAGGAGAAGGCGATCAAACTTGTCTGATGGATGTTACTCGGTGTTTGGGGTCGTTAGAATTGTCAGCATGTATTATCTATTATGTTGTGCTGGTTGTTGTTGTCAGGGTGGTTTCATTGGTTCCCGGACTCCTGATTAGTTGGTGAATGCATCTAGGCGATGTTGATGTCCACGTGACGACGGGTCACACTAGTGGCGTGTTGGGAAAGAAGGCCCACCTCTGCGAGTGGGTGCAGGGCAGCTTGCGCCTGCTGTTTTGTTGTTTCTTATTTTGTGAGTTGTCTACATGCGCTGTGGTGGGTTCTGGGTTTTCCTGTCTTCACATAAAAGTGAGGTGTTTGTACTGAATTGCTTTCTTCTTAGTGAATAGGAAGTGCTCCTACTGGTTTCTCGAAAAAAGAAAATAAAAAATGTCATGAACTTGGGGCATGTTTGGTTGGCATACTAAGCTTGTCACACTTTGCCATGCCACAAGTTAGGCAAGTTTGACTGAGTTATCCCTCTGTTTGGTTTATAGCCACACTTGTGGCAAGATTCCTTTCATGCAAACTAGACCCCACATGTCATTGACTTAGAAAAGTGTGGCAAAATGTGGTGCTAGTTTTGACCGCCTAACCTTACATGTGTGGCAAAAAAGTGTGGCAAACTTAATATAGGAACCAAATACGCCCTTGGTTCACGACAGTGGGGATAATATCCTTAGAGCCCTTACGGTGACCCTGGACCCAAGAGGCACAACCATGCCATGAAAAGGCAGCTGCACCTCAAGGGCAGAGATGAAAAGGGGATGAGACTTGATTGGTACTATTCTTGCTGTGTTGCAACCTAACTTAGGAGATAAGTAAGGATAACTGATTAACAACTAATCATATCTTTAATTGAAAGGAAACTAACTAAATGAGGATGATGGGGATCTGAACCGCTACTGCAAGTCGAAGCCCCTTGCGGACTTGGTACTGCTGTGTGGATTATCTGCCTCGCATGACAAAAGAAAACACTCGTTTCTCCGGATTGGACTCTACCATTACCTTTTCTTTTAAATGAAAATGGAGCCAGGGAAGGATCTATGTGACTGCAAAAAAAGGGACTATGCAAGACAAAGCTATACCCATTTTCATTTCACAACTTCTGCGAGATGCTATGGGGCAAGCAGATATCCACAGGGTTTAACTTTCCAATTAAAATTTTCTTTGAACCCCCACCATTTTCCTATAATCATTGATCTAATATTTCTCCAGATCCTTTAGTTTTTTTGCTAAACTTGATCAGAATCTTTTACAAGTTTTAGCTTGAACAGTATATCTCATCAAGTAATTCTTAAATAATGCATGTCCTTTACCTTCAGACTTCTCAGATAATTAGTATCGTTTGTTTTATTAAAAGAAAGAAGGTAGGAGACCTCTCTACCTTATGACTTCAATTAGTTACCCCAGGTCAGTTATTTGTTCACCACCCAACATGCTAATCAAACACTAAACTGCATCACTCTTATACTGGTCACTACATGCTCCGCTTGATCTGTTAAATTGGCCCTCTCTGTAATTTGGATGATGTCGACCACTGGCCAGAAATGGGCCTCTCTGGGGTAAGTCTTACATGGTTGAGTTACTAAATCATGAGATCATGACACGTTCTACGACTTGTTTTGCACTGGACAGGACCAAATGTACTGAGTTTTCAGCAGATATATGGTGCAAATTTGCGCTGTATTAAACGGCTCTTTGCTCCAATTAGTAAAGCTGAATCAGTCCAAGTACCTGAACGAGAGGGAGCAAGTAAGCGAGCGTCTTCCCGGAGCCGGTGTGGGAGCCAAGCACGACGCTGGTGCCGTCGAGAATGGCAGGCACGCCAAGGGACTGGATCTCGGTCGGCTTGGAGATGCCGGCCTCCCGCATCGCGGCCAGCACCTCCTCCTCGAGCCCGAGCTCCTCGAAGCTGTCCACCTCGACGGTCCTCTGCGGCTGCGGCTGCGAGCCCCTCTCCCCGCCCCTGCCCCGCTCCCTCAGCGGCTTCGGGGGCGCGGGGGAGGAGTCCTTGAGGTGGCGGAGGCGGAGGCGCTCGAGGAGGAGCTCGTGGCGGGGAGGGGCCTCGGGGGCGGCGAGGGCGGAGGAGGAGGAAGGGGAGGTGGCGGTGGAGAGGGCGGCGCGGAGGACGCGGAGGCGGAGGGGGAGGGGCGGGAGAGGAGGAGGCACCGGCCGGCGGCGGCCATCGCCATTGCGGTGGGTGGGGAGGGTTTAGATTAGAGGGGTTTTGTGAGAGGAGTGGGAGAGGGGAGGTCGTGGCGGATAAGAGAGTGCGGGGCGGTGGGCCGGCGGCTGGGTTGCTGGATGACGACGGAAGGATGCCGCGCCTGCGGCTGCCTGAAATGCTTCTCACTCGCACGCAAGGCCTACTTTCTCATTTTGCTCTCGCCAATTGTCCTCTCCCAAAAAAAATATAATTATTACTTGAACAAACTCCAAAATAATTCCAACACATACATGTTTAATCGCACAATCAGTAAGTACGATTTAAAAAACATAGTCTGCACAAAAATGATAAACATGATGGTCTAAAAAAGGCAAACATTGACAACACTATTTGCTAGTACTATTAGAGATGGTTTAGCGTTCATCGTAAGAAAATGGAATTATTATAGCTATCAAATCATAATAGACAAAATTTGGCAAACCCAACATTCAATATCTGTGATGTGGTCATGGGATATGGGAGGTGGTTCACAAGATACTAATGATCAAATATAACAAATTAGATTTCTAGATAGTAACTCATGGCACCACATGAGTTGTGAAAGCAAATATGGTGTCATCAAGGCAACATTCAGCATGAGTGTTGGGGCTCATTGATGACCATAGTGTATAGAGAGGAAACAGGAAACACACACAAAGCATTTTATAATGGAGCGCGACACATCTACTCAGGCATCATCTTCAAAGTACCAAGTTTTCCCTTGTGTGTAATAAAATCTTAAAACTTGAGAATCATTTCTTTGTTTCTTATGAAAAATAAATAGATATGTTAAGTAGTCTGAGTTTGCATTACACCCTAGCATCCGTTGCAAAGGTGTGTATATGAAACTTTTGTAACCGAGTCACAACATAACCATAGATCACCAGACTGAAAATTGTGAAAACGAAGCAGAAGAATAGGGTAGAGTAAGAAACAAAATATGAACATAATTAGCCCAACATATGATGTTGATGAAACAAAAGCTCAACATGCTTTAGCGCGCACACACACCTCAATCTAAGGAGACAACATAGGTGAGAGAACTTGACTGAAGCTGGTGCTGAGGATTTGATGACGGGTCCTAATATCAAAATATTTAGCACTACCGTCGAGATTAGCACCCAATCAAACTACATTTTTTTCGTTTGAAGTTTTATCACACCCCCTGTATAGTAGAGATGTGGAAAACTAAAATAGGAGAGAGAGAGAGTGAGTGTGTGTATGTTCATGTCTACGTGTTAGCGTCCAATTCATGGGCATTGGGTGTCGGTGTTTTTAGGTTCACACATAACCATAGCACCACATCGCGTGCTATTTCTTTATTTTGCTCATATCCACTAGATTTGTTGATTGACCATGTCTTGTTATTATATTTACAACTCTTTTTATTGATTCCACCCTCTTTTCGTACTCCCTCTGTCCGCAAAAGACTGTTCTTCTGGGTTTTCTAGGACAAATTAAGCATTTTGCAAAGAAAACCTTCCTTCCCTCAATTACGCTGCTCCACCAGCGCATGCAACGCTTCGATTCACACCACATAATTTATTGTGCATGCAACAACAATTAATCATAGCACTGGTTTGGCTCCTCCGCTTGCCATGGCGCTAGTTGATTGGGGAAAGGAAGAGCATTGGGGGGGGGGGGGGGGGGGGGTTATGTGAGATGAGGGAGTCGATTATGGCGTTGCCTTGGGTAGCTCGAGGCGGAGACCAAGGGGGCGAATGCAGAATTACAGCGCAAAACGTAGATGTACGGTCTTTTGCGGAAAAAAAGGTGGAGCCTAGACATCCACTTTTTTACGGACGGAGGGAGTAGGTGCCAACAAGAATTGTCAAAAACATAGTGCCCTTTCCGCAGCGTGATGGCTCCTCAATATACACGACACTTTTTAGTGGGTGAGCAATATATACATTTCATGTTTCACGTACGAAAAATGCGTTAACTGTGTACATGTAAGACCATCATGTATATAGCACCATATCAATCCGAAGTTTAATCCAGACATAAGCTAGTATTTTCGAGTGAATTACACGAAACCACAATAATTGAAGCAACTTGCATAAAAAGACACACTGCAATTTGAGCCTTAAAAACAAGTGAGTGATCTAACCCATTTGGTTAGGAGAGTTGATGTACACACAAAAAAATAGCGAAGAACGTACAAACTTCTACCGAAAGGTTAGGTTAGTTTTACCACTCCCGATATTTTTGCTGGTATATCTGGCCCGAACTGTTGGCCAAAATAGAGGAATATATTTGGATCACTTTTCACTTGCGTGCGTGAATCAATCAGTGGTGTGGTGGTGTGTGTGTCATCGCTGACTTTGCTCGACTCTCCTCCTGTCCAACCCTCTTTTTGCCCTCTACATAGCCTCCATCTCCATCCTCCAGCCTTCCTCCCCTCGCCCAGTCTGACCTAACGCGTCCATTCCGTCGTCTCCATGCTGCAATAGGAGAAGGAGCCCACGCCTCCACCGGCGGCCGCATCTCAGGTGACCACCGCCCTCCCTCCCAGATCGCTCGAACCCTAGCTAGCTAGCTTCGTTCCCCCGGTCCGGTTGGTTTTGGGGGATTTTTTTAGGCCGAATCGTCCGATGCGACGGCGATGGCTGTTCTATCGCTTGAATCCGCCTACCCGTGCGAGCGGGACGGCGGGGGAACGAGCAGCTGCCTCGAAGGGGCTAGGATTCGGAGCGAATTTCGTGCCCGTAGTTTTGGCACTCCGATGCGTCGTGATGTACCGGGTTGGTAGCTTTTGTGTTCATGTGCTCACATGGCGGCGTGGTTTGTCGCAGGGAACTTTGAGGATGACGACCCCTTCGAGGAAGAGGTTGATGAGGGACTTCAAGCGGCTGATGCAGGACCCTCCCGCGGGCATAAGCGGCGCGCCGCAGGACAATAACATAATGCTGTGGAATGCTGTGATATTTGGGTATGAATTATGATGATTCTAGACCACGTACATGATCTGCGCATTTCCTTCTTTTCCGATTCGGGTTATCATGTGCTCATGCCTTTACTTGTGTTGATTTGCAGACCTGATGATAGTCCGTGGGACGGAGGTTAGTTGATCGGAGTGTATCTGCTAGATATTGCATTAAAGCTGTGGATGTAATTTGATGTACTCCCTTGGTTTTGTTTGCTTTTGAGCTGATGAAATTATGGTTTGTACATGCAATTGAGGACTCATATCTAAACCATCTACTAGTACTAAGTTCATCTGCGAATGCTGCTGCCGTCAGTGATGAAAGGTTATACAATATCAAACATACTAATATGATCAAGTGATACGAAACGCCACAATCTACCAGTAACACATTTATGGTTGGCTGGAGATGGTCGTAATGTGAAATTGTCACTCACCTCACTGTTAAATATCTCCCACTGGCAAGCACAGTGAGTAAAACAAATCAGAATTAACATGGACAGGGAAATAGCCCTCAGGTCATATGCAAATATGTAAAGTAAGTTGCTGTTGATACCAATGGTATAAAACCACGTTTGCTAATGAAACTCCACTCATTTTGTATCTAGCATCATTATTGATGTTGATCTCAGTAGACAGTAGCAAAATTTTGAATCATAGTTTTCGCGCCAAGGTCCCACCTAAGCTATTCAAAGTAACCGCAGAAGCTAAGAATAATAAATACGCGTACAACATAAGTCATATAAGTCGGTGTGGAATATAAAGCGACACAATTGACCATAACCAGAACCCAGTTTTTTATAAGTACCTAGTACTTAACCACTTACTCAAATAGTTGTCAGAGTGTTGAACAAGAGAAAAGAAGGTATTTTGATATGTTTCCCGTGAGTTAAGCTTATAATACATGTATCTAGGCTACTATAGTTGAACTCAAATTTAGCATGTTGTTTTAGTAAAAGCTACCTAGTACCTACATAGAATAATAGCGGAGCTATCACTAGCTTTAAAAGCTATGGCAGATAGCGGAGCTATTTGAAGTTATTGTGGTTGTCGCCAGGGCTTGGTTGTCGCTAGTATAATGGAATGTTGGCGTGCCGCTTAGCAATTAGGGTCCAAAAACGCTATAGCGCAGCTATCACTAGCTATTTAGAACCTTCTTGATATACTAGGAGAACACCAAATCTGAGAGTGAGTCTTACGTCAGCTTCAATGCAGTAACTAGCATCACCTGCATTACACTGTACATGGCTCATAGGTTGTTTATAGTATTTTTTTTCCTGAATAGCGGAGCTATTTGAAGTTATTGTGGTTGTCGCCAGGGTCTGGTTGTCTCTACTATAGTGGAACGTTGGTGTGCCGCTTAGCAATTAGGGTCCAAAAAAGCTATAGCGCAGCTATCACTAGCTATTTAGAACCTTCCTTGATAAACTAGGAAAACACCAAATCTGAGAGTGAGTCTTATGTCAGCTGCCTTCAATGTTGTAACTAGCATCACCTGCATTACTCTGTACATGACTCATAGTTTGTTTATAGTATTCTTGTTAAAAAAAGTTCTGATGGCATTGTCCGGTTTCTATCTTCGCATTCGGTGCTAACTGCTGAGCTGTGTCCCACTGACAGGTACGTTTAAGCTGACCCTCCAGTTCAATGAAGAATATCCGAACAAGCCACCAACAGTACGGTTCATTTCTCGGATGTTTCATCCTAACAGTAAGTTATTTCACCTCGTCTTGAATACCTGAGTACACAGGAAATAATTATATCAATTGATCTGTCCCGTATTTTTGACTGAAAGATTGATCTGTTACATGCTACTGAGTATATTTAATTTTTGAAGCTACACGTCTGCTTTAAAAAATAGAGCATACTTGTTTTCTTCACCCTTAGTTCTTTTGTTCCTTCTGGCCCAGAGGCTTCTGATACTTTATAATGCTATGTGTATCTTGTTAGCTGTTACCTGCCCGATAGATGTACACGTGTCAGTTGTGTTGCGAAGGCTTGATAACTTTGATTTTATGTCAAGCAAGCATGCTGAAGACTTTACAGCTTACTTTGCATGTGTTCCTTATGATTTTGAACTTCTTTCTACTCTCTTGCTAGGAAGCCTAAACACAGGATGTAATCTCCACTTTTATTTGCCATCTTAACATTATTCTTATTGCGTGCAGTTTATGCTGATGGAAGCATATGCTTAGATATCCTACAGAATCAGTGGAGCCCAATATATGATGTAGCTGCTATTCTTACATCTATCCAGGTACAAGAAATTTCCCTCTCTTAGCATCCCAGATTATTTATACACCAACAGTTTTCAGTGCCAGCTTGTTATTATTACAAGAGTATATTTTGAAACTAATAACATGATTTGAAGTTGGAAATCTGTTCGAGATTTGACTTGGGACATATTTTGGGTAGCTGTTCGGTGTTAAGTATATTTCCAACACACTTACTCAACACATCCAGATGGTAATTACAAATTGTTTGCTGTGGTTGAGTCTTGATTCTAAGTAGTCCAACAATTTTGTGATGTTCTACCGAGTTTGAGCGGGGCTGGCAACCAAGAACTAATTGTTTGAGGGTGTAGGGATACATTAAACTAACCTATCTTAATTTTCAGGGAGGTTGAATTAGCCAATCCCCTATCGGTATCTGTTTCTGGATCTTCAACTTTACCTAAGTTACTCATTGTCTAGAGGACTTTGAGTGCCAAAAACAGACAGGATTGTACAGTTGTAGTCTATATCCAATTTAGAACTTCACAGTGCAAAATTTCCAATGGCATTGAAATTCCTACTGAATGGTCCCTTCAAGAAACAACTTGGAACTATATGCTATTTAACATAATGAATCCTTTTTCCTAAATTATGCACTAGGTGTCCCCACTAAAGTTATTACTAAATTTATTCTTGGAAAAAACAAGAAAATAATGGTTGTAGCAAATATCTCTTCTAGCCTATGCAATTTTTTGAAATGAGTGAGATATAACATGGAAGTTCTTTTGTGTTTCGAATCAGATATGACTTGTTGGAGACAATGTTATTGGCTGTACTTTCGCTGAACTAACCTGAGCTTTGTGCCATTTGCAGTCGCTGCTGTGTGATCCAAACCCGAATTCACCCGCAAACTCAGAAGCTGCTCGCATGTTCAGCGAGAACAAGCGAGAGTACAACCGCAAGGTGCGGGAGATTGTCGAGCAGAGCTGGACGGCAGACTAATGAATCGAGCTCACATGCCCCCCTCATTTGGTTTCAGTACCGAAATGTTTGTAACTAAATTGTGGCTGAACTCTGCCGGTACCGCCTGAAACAGCAACTTGCTATGTTGCATCACTTGGTTGGACCGTTGGAAATTCCTGTGTCTTTGGCTATACCGTATGCCTATACTGGCTGGATTGGGAACACAAACATGTTGTAACAATCTTGTGTAAGTTGTAATGGTGTACCATATATCGCATTGATTCCGATTTGGGGTGCAATTATCTTCAATATTATTACTAGTGCAAACATTTCCGATCATATTAGCTGTTTCAACCATCTAATTTCTAAATCCTGTACATTTGGCACCGTGCTATCTTTAAAGCTTTTGTTCACAAAGTCACTGCGAATCTAACAAAGGTGAAGAAAATAAAATTCAATTCAAATGGAGTAGAAGCTACTAGTCTACTAGTCTTGAAGTTCTGATACTACAGCTCCACCATTTCACTAAGCAGCGAAGCCAAGCTTTGCCCCGAGATTCCGAGCGAGACGCCAATGGCCGTCGACAAGGTAGCCGTCGCGCACGCGGACGAGTCGCTGACCACGCCGCTGCTCGAGCCAGCCGAGAGCCCCCGCGACCCGTCGGTGGAGGTGCGGCTGTACCGGCGAGGCGCCGGCCCGGCGAAGGTCTTCCGGTCGGTCCTGAGGGGCCCTCGCGGCGACCGCCTCGACGTGCGCGGCATCCAGGCGGAGCACGGCCTCAGGGCGCTCTTCGCCTTCAAGCCCGATGCCCCCCGCCGCGCCCGCGGCCTCCGGATCCGGCCCGATCCGGCCACAGGCCACTCCGCCCTACCCTTCCGCGACGGCGCCGCCATCGTCCTCGACGGCGATCCCAAGGTAAGCGAGCTGATCTCTCCCGTTTCGCGTTTCGCACCTTGAGGTTCGTGGGTATTGCAGAAGGAATTTATGGCTTGGGTTTCCTCGTCGATCGCGCAGGCGCCGTGGACGAAGGTCACGAAGCCCCTGTCGGTGATCGCCGCCGGACTGCTCGTGATGGCGGTGATGGCGACGGTTGCTTTGGACTGGGTGCCGGAGTGGCTGCGTTCGTCGAGGGCGGCGCCGGCGGCCAACGCCCTCTTCGCGCCGTGGATCCTCGTGAGCGTGGTCATCATCTTCGTCCGCTTCATGACGCGACCAAGGGTTCCCCCATGAATGGAGCCGTGGCCGACCTAGCTACTGTACTGTCCAGATGCTCCTCTGCTTTTGTTATTCCCCTTTTTTCAACAGAAGTTACGTGCCGTGGAGGCAAAGTTCCAGAATGTGGTTGATCTGTATTGAAATTAACAATGTTGTGCAGCTTGCACCGACACGAATAATCTGCTATGGATTGACTAATCCTTTTCATTATACTGTAGCTTGCAAGATCCATAGTTATATCTCAAAACCAGAACACTAAGATACATTACCAGACCAGGTTACTAGAACAAAGTTTATACAAAATCTGTAGAAAACAAAATTCAGATTTCACACAGGCAACCAAATAAGATCAGTAAGCTGAGACGTTGTCCGGGGACCACATTTGATATCGCTGAACCAGATAAAAACTAGCAGAGATATTAACGCTAGTCGCTGTCATCGTCTTCTTCCCGGGCTTCATGCTGGGCGACGACCTTCTCTATGAACTTCCTGCGGACACCTTCCATGACGTTGTTACGGGATGAATCTCCACCACTCTGCCCATCATTCAGTACTGGGTCTGAGTGGCAAAGCGCCAATGCAACAGCTGAAATAAGTAGAATGGAAGTTTAGCATAACAAGATGGAAGCCAGTGTGTAACACTGAATAATTCTGGGATTGGCCTCAAATCAGCTGAGTAATCTAAGCGAGCAAGACAATATCATGTTGTTTCTTACTCACATGAGTGGCTCGATTTTATGGCAATAGCAATCCATAACTGCAGACTAGCATGCCAGTGTGTTAAAGCACGTTCATCTAAATACTTGCCACATGAAGCAAAGCAAATATACATCAGGCTGGATATCTAGCACCATAGACATCCCTGTTATAGCGGCGTGTTTTCCTCTTAGTAAAAAAAAGTTATTTCATCATAAGGTCAAAGATTGTGGTCACTGAAGGCATTTAGATTGTAATTTCCAGAAAATCAAGAACTTGTTGCGACTTGTTGATTGAAACTTTAAAAGAGCCACATGCCATTTACTGGCTTGCAACTGATAAATATGTAATCAGATAAACACGACTTAATTCTTGGCAAGCGGAAACTGGAAACTGATTGTGCGGTAGAACTTACATTCAGGTGTGCATTTCTTTCCACCGAACTTCTGCAGACCGACATAAGTTCCTTTGACAGCACTGTTGTTGTACACCAGTATTGTAGGAACATTCCTATCTGGGTAGTTGGGGATGCAGTCCGTGGAGATAATTTTAACAAACTTGGTTTCTGCATATTTTGTCGCCAGTTCATCCAGGCAAGTCTGAAGCAGCCCGCATTCTGGTATTCTGCCATCAGATCCATAGAAGACTTAGAAAATGAATAACACAAAATATAAAAGATAAACTCGGTGCGTTAGATCAGATGTTGATTTCTAATGTCATTTCTGTATTATAAATTACAAACACCTTCTCTAAACAGTTAAACAACATATAAAACAGAAACACTGCAAATATCATAGTAGATACACTATGTAGAAAGACAAACGTGCGAGGAAAGGCCGATGACCTACAGTCCTACAGCTTCCGGTAAACATGAGTAGAAATCAAAATACAAGTGTCACAGTTCATATCAGTTCTTAGGCAGGAACTTAAGGTGGAGACCATGCCGTTGAGTATCCTCCTGCGCATGTAGAAGAGAAGAGGAAATATCACATTATTGGATTGTTTGCTAAGCTATCCTTGTTTATCTGGTTTGAGATGGTACTTTCACAAATCACATGTATGATGTATCCAAGGTAAGATTCTGCCGGAAGCCCGGAACCCTATTTCATCAGAATTAAATCGCTAGATATGAAACAGATTACGGATCCCAAGAACCATAACACTCATCTTCAAGCTACAATAGCTACTTGCCTACTTTTCTACTCTTAATCAACATAACTAAGCTATTATTTCAGCTAAGGTGGTTTTTGGCGTAATTGTGACACATAACAGCAACACATTGTTGATAGGAAGAATTTTTCCTTACGCGTCCTTGTAGAGGAAGACCACAACCCAGACATCCGGTGGAGCCTGTGACACCTCGCGCACGAAATCGGAGCCGGTGATCGGCTGTATTGAGCCGAACCTCGCAGTTTTTGCTGCCTCCCTGAGCTCTGCAAGCCTCGTCCTCCTGCAAGCACACCACAACATCAGACAGGTGGTCAGCTTTACCAAAACAGTTGAAATCGCATCGAACTATCATGCGGCCTACGAGTCCAGATCAAACAACCAAATACAGATCAGATTACTACGAAAATCGCACGAATTCACACATCACCCATGTAAATCGGACCAAATCGATCACAAAAGGCGCTGTAACATGCCGGAGAGGCTAGATCGAGGTCGGGGGTAGAGAGGAGGCGGCATACCTGTACTGCTCGAGGAAGCGGTCATCTTCCAGGTCGTCCTCGAGCTCCTCGAGCTCGTCGGCTTCGCGTTCGTCGAGCCATTCCTTGGACTTGGGCTGCTCGTCGGCGTCGACCCTGGGGACGAACTCCGGCGGCTTGAACGCCGGCGGCTTCTCGGGCAGGTTCCCGAGGCGGCGCTGGATGTCGTCCCACTGCGTGGTCGCCCCCTCCACGTCCTTGTACACGAAGTGGTAGTCCGCCATGGCCGCACGATCGAGCGAGCGAGATCGGGAGAGGAGAAAGGGAAGGGGGGACGAAAATAAGAGAGAAGAGCTTGTCTGACAGGTGGACCTCACTCGCGGCTTCAGATGTCGCGGTGAACGCTATCGAACATGGGGATTCATGCCGAGTTTTTTGCGTAAGCGAAACGACTAGCATTTCCGCGATGTACATGGGGGGCTTGTTGTCAGTGTTACTGGATTGCGTCACTGTCGCACCTATGGATTGAAATTGCCACATTATGCCACATTATGCAATGCAATAATAGTTAGTTTGATCAGTAGTTGTATGACTGGGATATTTTTTCTCTTTGAAAAAGATCCTTCGATCTATTAATAATTATCAACAAACATGTCATTGGAACACCTAACGACGATTACAAACACTGAAGCGAGTCGAACCCACGCCGCTGTCTACGCCCATCCGTCAATAGACCCGGCCAAAACTTGTCATAGAATAACAAAAAAATTTACCGTGAGAATAAATTGTCGTACTACAATAGTCTGTCTAGTAGTAGAATAACTTGTTATACTAGACAGACAGGAAGTGGTCATGATAACTCCCTAAAGAATCAACGTCAGCAAACATCACCAACAATGAGAACCGTAGATCGCGTGGATCGAAAGGGTAAACACACCAACGAATACAAAAACCAATCAGCTGTCGGACATAGAAAACGAGAACCCTCCCGCCGGCGAGGGGACGTCCCTTCAAGGCCTGAAAGGTCATTAGAGCCGCGATGGACTGGTGTATCACCGACGGAGGAAACGGAAATCCTAATTGCTTGAAAATAGCTTGTGTTTTCTCCACATACCAAATGGTATCTAATCGCCCCCACATGCCTTTTTTAGGGGAAGCCACCACGACATGCTTTATTGATTATGAATAACTGAGACATCATCCGCTAATATATGCATAAGAAACTCTGGAGGGTCCGCTCTAATTTAGAAGGACGTGTTTTTAAGAAAAATGTGTTGGTTTAACATCAAGGCGACTGGGCAAAACAAACTGCTATGTTTTGGTTGCCCTTAATTTGTTTTAAATAGGTTGCCCATGTTCGATGAATGTTAGCAAAAAAGGTAGAAATAAACTAGAGTTAGCTAAGCAACAATATATCAACGTCATGTACAAAAAAAATACCATCCAAATTGTCTGGAGCTATTTGCCAAAAAAAAGTTGTGTGGAGCTTAGTGCAAGCCAAAGTGGCCCATGGCTAGCACTCTATCAAATTATTGATTTTTCATTAGAATTTGTTTGACTCATAGAATTAATAAGGGTAGAACCATAGAAGTATATAATAAAGAAAATAAAGAGGCAATTTTTTTAGAAAAGTAAAAGATATATTTTTTTATGGTATAGAAGGTAAGATTAGGCTCCCCTTTATTTTTTTGTGTTTCTAAATTTTATATTCTGCACGGTACGAGTTTGTAAAATGTGCTCTACAAGTAGCTTATAGGGTGCGGCCCTGTCCCCTCTCTGTTCCTTTGGCCAAACATAGGAAAATTAGAGTAAAATCTGTTACTCATACCAAATATGGTGTGTTTACTTGTGTTTCAATTAAGACTTTCCGTCCAAGAAAGAAAGAGTCAAACATTTTACCGCACCGGTAAAAGTTAAGGTTAGTTTTACTCTTGATCATCAGCCAAAATGTCCAAAAGGCATATAAAAATGATCCAAAATAATGACGATCAGAACAACTCCAACTTTTCTGGCAAGTTCGTGAGGCGACATGCATCACCCACACATGGTCATATATATTGCTCTTTAGGATGATTTGATGTTGCTCATATTTTACAGAAAATACTTAATGCTACGATTTGGTAAAAAAAAAAAAATCTAATCACGAGGATCCTCAGTTCGAGAACTACGATCACTGGAACCATTTTCTCGTATTTGAGAAGAACTTCCGCTCTATTAGGGATTCTATTAAGACCGCCCCCTCTACTTCTTGGGCCAAGCTCCGCCAGCGCATCCAAGGTAGAGTCAAAATCTTAACCACATTAGTAAAAATCAAGGTTAATTTTGCTCATGAGCTAAAAATGACCAGAAGGAATTATGTAGTTCCTCACGTATGTCTTTTATCAACCCGCCACATGATCATCCTTTTCATATCCTTGTACACAAAGTGGTAGAGTCCGCCATGGCCGATCGAGAGAGAGAAATGAGAAATGGAGAAGGAGAAGGGGTGAGAAGAAAAGTTTTCCTGACAGGTAGACCCCTCTCGCAGTGAATGGTATCGCACCTAGGGATCAGACCCGCGTATCCCTAAGACCCTAACTGACCCACTGGTCAGTCGGAGGCAAAAGGTTCTCTCCCTATAGGAGAGCGAGCGAGTGCCACCCCTGCGCCGCGGCCGCGCGCTCCGATCGATCACCTATTTCCGTCCGCAGAGCCGATCGAAGCAAAGCGAGGCTCTCGTGTTCGCATCGCCGAGGGGAAGCGGAGCGGGAGAGGCGGGGGGATCGAGACTGCCGGTGGGGCGGCGCGCGCGGGGTAGCTAGCCAGCGGAGGCGGCGTGGGCGGAGATGACGGACGGCCACCTCTTCAACAACATCCTCCTCGGCGGCCGCACCGGCACGGTGAGCCCATCCCTCCCTCCCCCCTCATTGCACGCCATTGCGTAAATTTCGTAGGGTTTCTCGAGATTTCGCCGCCAATGGCGGAGTTCCGAGTGGCCGCAGGTTGCGGCGGGCGTTGTGGCTCGTTCCGCTGCCATGGTTAATCGTGGTCGCGCATTGGGCGGATTTTAGGGTTTTTGGCGGCGTATCAGGGCACATCTGCACTCCGTTTTGTTGGCCGAACCGAGTGCTTGGTAGGAGATGTCTCCTCCTCTGATTTGTTTGATTTCGTGATAGTGGCGCGGCTGTACCCGATCCCTGTCGAGGGTTTTAGGCGAAGTCTTAGATTTCTGTCGGGGGCGGCTGATGCTGCTGCAGCGAACAGAGACTTGTTGAACCACCGGAAGTTTTCAGTTTGCTCAAACCGTACACTCTGTTGTGGAATTCCGGTCGAATTAGATATAGGTTAGGGCTTCTAATCTGGAAATGTGTTGGCATTGTGTTATACTACTGCAAATTAGAAAGTGGTGGATCATCTTTTTAATCCTTCAAAGCTCAAAATTCAGAGTTGATCTTTGCAATGACTGCAAATAGTTCCGTACAATGTACTTCACTGAATTATGTACTTATGCTTCTCCTGACCCTTGAATTGGTACTGCTTGCATCAGTCATTACTCATCAATGCGTGATTTTGATAATCTTCATGTAGTGTGATGTCATACCACCTTTGGTGTATTTAATGAATTTGAGACTGCAAGTTATGACTCCCTTCCATTTATCCTTTCAAAGTGTTCACCCAGTGTTCATGATCACTTATTTCGTTTCAGTATATTGAAATCTTTTCATGTTTAGTTACTCTTGCTTCTGTACAGAATCCTGGCCAGTTTAAAGTGCATTCGGCAGGTCTTACATGGAACAAACAAGGTGGAGGAAAGACAATCAAGATTGATAAAGATGATATACATTCTGTGAAATGGATGAAAGTCCCCAAGACATATCAGCTTGAATTCAGGATCAAAGATGGCCTGTTCTACAAGTTTATTGGCTTCCGGGAACAGGTTAATATTTCCTTATCACTCTTTCATTTTAATATAATTGAGTAATGATATGGTAGATCTGATGCGAAGAAGCTGCTGAAAACACGAAAGATGCTCAGTAGTTTGCCGAACATAGAATTAGCGTTACCTGATACGTGTAACATTATCGACACTCTTGCAGACCCGGATTTCCCCTTCTTGATATGTTGGATTGCAGTCATGTTAATATGACATACATTTCCTATGCTTGTGTATGACTGAAAATCATGTTCATGATAAACATTCTGGTTTTCCCAAGCTAGGTATATATAACCTTAATTTTATATTCTGCTATTTGATATGTTTATTGTATGACTTGTCATATGTTCATACCAAACCTACGGTTGAGACATCCTAGCTTTATTCTCTGCATCCTGTGATCTGTATTTGAATCAGGGTGAAGTTGCAAACTGGTTGCTATGTTATTTTGTATCATATGGTGTGCCTGAGTTATTGTCTTTTAGCATTGATTATCTTCCGTTATCTTTGAACCTTATGGAAATATTGAAGAAACAGTTTACACAGTAGCGCTTGAATAATCTATATAAGCTGTCTTAACCATGCCATCACCACGAAATGGGTCTTGAATACTCTATTGAGGCACATCTCCTTCAAGAGGGGAGCCTCTGAGTTTTCCTCCACTCTATGCGTATTACATTTAAATGTGTCCGAACGTTAGACTTCAACCATCAGATTTGCATTAGATAAGCACGACTTATTTTTCCAAATAGTCAGTCAACTCTATGAGTATTGATTTGCTAGTAGCAATGAGTGGTGAGTTTAGTGTATTCTGCTGATGCAATGTTAATTATGAACTTTGTTTTATAGGATATAAACAACCTGACCAACTTTATGCAAAAGAATATGGGCATCTCACCAGATGAAAAGCAGTTATCTGTTAGCGGTCGTAACTGGGGAAGGGTTGATTTAGATGGTAAGCTTTGTGGCCTTTAATTTCTGTAAATAATATTCAGTTTTAACTATATTTTTGAGTCACACAATTTCCACTGTAGGAAGCAAGCTTACCTTTATGGTTGATTCGAAGCAAGCATTTGAAGTTATTCTAGCAGATGTCTCACAAACCCAGATGCAAGGCAAAACAGATGTTCTCTTGGAGTTTCATGTTGATGATACTACTGGTGCTAATGAGGTTTGTAGGCACCCACTCACTGTTTCTGCATTCCCATCCAAGACTTCTTTGTTATTTGTGGTGATTTTTAGCACTTGTTCCTCAAGCGCAAGTTGGGTGTTGACTTCAAATTATTATCTCCTGTGATTGTAGAAAGATTCACTCATGGATATGAGTTTTCACGTGCCTACGTCAAATACTCAATATATTGGAAACGAGGATCTCACTTCGGCCCAGGTGACGTGCCATGCAACATGAAGCACCTTGACATGTGAAATACTGACTACTGAAATATTCTCGTTCTTCTTTTTCCTTTTAGGTGATGTGGGATAGAATATTGAAACAGACTGATGGTTCTAGGTCTTCTGAAGAGGCAGTTGTCACCTTTGAAGGAACAGCTATTCTTACACCAAGGTGGGAAATATGGACAATTTATCTATTAGAAACTCTAGTTGACCTCTTTATGATTATCTTCTGTATGCTTTCCTCCAGAAGTAACACATCTTTGGCAATGCAGAGGACGATATGGTGTTGAGCTTCATCTTTCATTTCTGCGTCTTCAAGGACAAGCAAATGATTTTAAAATCCAATATAGCAGCATTGTTCGCCTCTTTGTTTTGCCAAAGGTTATGTTTGTTTTGTATTTTACTGCGTTCACAGCTTTGATGTTGTTCATATTGTTTATGATAAACATGAAAGTAATTGTGTGGCATGATTGTGCTTTGCAGTCAAACAATCCTCATACAATTGTGGTTATCACTCTTGATCCGCCAATCCGTAAAGGGCAAACGCTGTATCCTCACATTGTCATTCAGGTTATGTGATGCAAAATATGCTTGTCATGTTTAGATGTTTTGTCATGTTCAGTCACTTGTGTTTGTTTTGAGACAGTACAGCAATTATTTAGTTGTTTCTCTTATTCCCTGACAGTTTGAGACAGAGACAATCGTCCAGAAAAACATGAAATTAAGCAGAGAGCTTCTTTCTGAAAAATACAATGGCAGGTTGGAGGAATCTTATCAGGTGAAAGTCTTGTTAATTTGAAACAATAGACACTTTTTCTTTTGTTGATTCATTAGAAATGGAATCACTAACCCTGCTTATAAGATGAAATATGCATGAAAATTTGTCAAGGCGAGTTTTGTTAGTACTGAAAACTTCACCTAGAGCTTCTTTAAGCCACCTGCGACTTATTTCTGTTAGCAATTGAATCTTCCCTTTTTTTGTTGTTAAGAATCACATTCAAACTTTCATCGTACTTGAACTGCAAGCTGAGGCTTAGGTTAGGTCAAGCAGGAAATCCCTTCGTTTCCAAAGGACTGACCTCTTAAGAACTTTTTGTATATATAAACATGGTTTTGGGACAGATCATGGTCATATCTTCCTAAGTGTAGACACCAACTACCTCATTAGATGGAAATGAAAAATTGATAGGCATATGACTATATGAGACACAATATTAGGTCCCAATGGAAGGTTTATTACCACATAATTGCTTTACTTTGAAATTTCAACCTGTCCATTGTAAAACAGATTCTGCTATAGATTGGTGTTTTCCTTTTAATCTAGTTTACTGTTCTTACTTAGTATTAAATATTCTCCTCTATCAATTTTTATTTTTGGTCTCGTAGTGGTAATTGCCCATCTTGATAAAGCAGATAACTTACACCGAGTTTCTGCCTACATATAGGATCTAGTACATGAGGTCTTCGTCAAAGCCCTTCGTGGTCTATCTGGTGCTAAAGTCACAAGGCCAGGAACTTTCAGAAGTTTCCAAGATGGTTATGCAGTTAAATCATCACTCAAAGCTGAAGATGGACTGCTGTATCCACTTGAAAGGAGCTTTTTCTTTCTGCCGAAGCCCCCTACGCTCATTTTGGATGAAGAGGTGTTACTTTTTTCCCTATGCTGGAGATTTATTCTCATCTGCTCATGCATTCCTGAAAGCATATCATAGTCCAACCATTGGAATTTTTAACCATAATGCCTGTTTGCTACTATTTAATGTAGATCGAGTTTGTTGAATTCGAACGTCATGGTGCTGGGAGCACCAGTATGTCATCTCAATATTTCGACCTCCTTCTCAAGCTAAAAAATGACCAAGAGCATCTCTTCAGGAATATTCAAAGGAGTGAATACCATAACCTCTTCAACTTTATCAAGTATGTGCCTTGTTGTTACCTTGGTCACCCTTCTTGCTAAATTTATACATAAGACTTATGGGGTGTCTTTTCTTGTTTCTGGTTAATTTTAAGTGGAAAGAACTTGAAAATAATGAACCTGGGAGATGGTCAAGGTACAAGTGGTGGGGTTGCAGATCTTCTACTGGACACTGACTTTGATGCTTCTGATCCATTTCTGGAGAGAATAAAAAATCAGGCTGGGGATGAGGAAAGTGACGAGGAGGTAAATTGCCTTTTTTGTTTCCTTGTTCCTTGTGCTGACTTGTTAATCTTGTTACCAAGTCACTTCAACTTGTGTTCTTTATCATGAACATGTTAGGATGAAGATTTTGTTCTGGATAAGGATGATGGCGGATCTCCTACTGATGATTCTGGTGGTGAGGAATCAGATGCTAGTGGAAGTGGTGGTGAAAAAGAGGTAGTTAGATTTCTTATCTGCTGTAGCAAGACTGAAATGTGAATTCAAATATGCTAATAATATCTTGCTCTTTGTCTTCTTGTTCTCCAGAAGTCATCCAAAAAGGAAGCCAGTAGTTCAAAACCACCTGCGAAAAGGAAACCTAAGGGCAGGGACAGTGAAGGTTCAGAGAAAAGGAAGCCTAAGGGCAGGGACGGCGAAGGTTCAGAGAAACGGAAGCCCAAGAAGAAAAAAGATCCTAACGCTCCCAAAAGAGCAATGATGCCATTCATGTACTTCTCAATGGCTGAGCGGGCAGTAAGTTACCCTAACCTATAATGCCAAACATAGTAGTAGACTAGTTGCCACTATATTGAACGACAGAGTTTTGTCCTTCAGTGACATGCAAAAACAAAACAAAAATCGGTTAAGCATTATTCCGTGACTCCTAGCTGAATTCTTGCTGAAGTATTCACACGCTAGAGACTGCTAGATTTGAGATCTTGAATATGTAAGATTTATCTGCTGTTTTCTTGGAACAGGTTGTGAAGGAGAAGAATCCAGATCTGTCTCCAACCGATATTGCAAGGAAGCTTGGCGAGATATGGCAACAGATGTCAAGTAAGTTTCTACATTATTATTCTGCATTATATTCCCCAGCGCATTTTTATCCCATTGGTGCTTACACATATCGGTTGCGTTCGCAAATACAGTAGAATCTTTGTGCTAATGGTTTTTGTTGCTCCGTCTCTTGAGCAGCCGAAGAGAAGCAGCCTTACATTCAGCAGTCTCAAGTCGACAAAAAACGGTACGAGAAGGAATCTGCTGACTACCGTGCTGCAGCCCGAGTGGACGTGGATTCCGAGCCCGGCAACGACTCTGACTAGACGACTCTCACTTGTGCAGTCGACACGATTGGGGATTTTTTGTTTTTGATTTTTGCAGGACATTTAAGATTATGTTAATCACGATAGTGTAGTTTGGACAAGTAGAACAAGCATGATAAATTGAAATTGCATATACCACGAAGGGATATTTTTCTGTTTATTTATGAACGCGCCCATTGACAACCATGTCTTTGATACATGGACTAAGGACAACATGGTAAACATGCATGAATCGTGTCTATTTTGGTCCCTTTGGGACGGGTGACCCATTTTAACATATATTTTCTTAAAATATAATTTCAAGGCCGCTAAAAGTAAATTAATATAACTAAAAATAAAACATAACATAAAAATAAAACCCTCGATCTATTAGGTCATCGCCGTCGATGTGGATGACGATGGTGGTGACCACGGCCACGGCTGCGTTGGTGCAGGTGGCCATGTCGTTCCTGGCGAAGCTGGTGCCTCCTCCTGTGGAGGCAGCCACTCGGAGGAAGCCCCCAACTATGACCCCCAGTCCGGTGCGAGCGCCTCCTCCTTCTCCACCACGGGTACTCCTGTCTAACCGTCCGTTCCAGTACGGGTTCCTCCGGCGTGGTGGCGGGCGTCCACGCTGGCGCTGTTCCTGGTGTCGTGGAGTCATGCGCCGATATCTGGAGCGTCTGGGCCAGATAAGGCCACTTTGCGAGCTCCTCCAGCTCGGAGGCCTTGTGTGCTAGCCGGAGTATCTCCTCCTGCACCTCCTCCTTCACCAACCTTCCGCGGTGGCTTGGGTTCGGCCCACGTAAACATGACGGCCTTACCGCGAAGTACGAGCAGCGGTAATCCAGCTCAACGTCGAGCCACCCTGTCCCAGTACCTGGACCCCACGATGAAGGACGGGTCGTTGAGCAGGGCCGGATGGTGGTGAATCTCTCGCAAGCGTGCACGATAGGAGGTCTGCACTAGAACCCTTTCTGGATTCAAATGCCAGCCATGGGGCAGGTTCACGTCGGGCCATAGCAGGGGGTTGCGTCCTCCCACAATAGCTACCCGGTGCCCACCGAGATGTACGCATGGTCCCATTGCGCCGCTAGCGGACCCATGGTCAACGGGACCGGGGAGAGGGGCCCAGACAACGACCCAGCCTCATGGTCGTGCCTCCCCGCCATCCCGGAGAACCATTTTTTGGCATTCTAGCCGCGGTGGTGCTAGCCTGGGCGACCAGGGTTACTCTATCGGCGTCGGGGGAGCGGAGTGGGGTAGGGACGGATCCTCGTATAGCATTAAAAAGGATCGAGGACCGGTGGATGAGCGGCTAAAGCGTGACCCCGAGCAGACGGGCGGCGGAGGTGCGGACTGTCCGCCTTCTATCCACGGGGACGTAAACCTAGCCAAATTTGGGCTAGATATTGTTCCGCGCAGACACAAAAACGGACGAAACATAAATGAGTTGCCTCGTTGGGCCTTGCCTTCAGTACGGCCGGACAGAACCTGATAGACGCGAACGAATTGCATCCGTCCGTTGTAGTTGCCCTAAGAGAGCTTGATCGCTGATCATGGAAGTTATCGACAAGTGTTTGATATAATTAAATATTGCATGAACACAAATGCAACCGCAGAAAGCGAAATAAAATCATTTAAAAATTAAGTATATGTTATTTGTCTTTCGAAACAAGATAAATGCAAGCAAAAGTCGTGAAGCATGAAAAAACCTCAACTACCACAATTGATCCAACTGTGACATGTTATATTGGTTGCACGACATATATATTATTTTATAAACCGATGTATGAAACCTTATGTAAGTGTATTAATATCTACAGTAATAATTTTGGGACGAAGTGAGTACTACATTTAACACTTGAAATCATCTAAAATAACACTTGAAATGATAAAATATATTTCCGCTAAGAATTTTCTTTTCAAATATCGTATGGATAAATTTATCGTGGACTGGAAACACGTTGATTTTTTTTAACAGGAAAAGGGACACGTCGACGGTTTCGGTAGTCGGTCTTTCCAGCGTGTCCAAGGGATCTTTTTGAGGATCGGTCAGCGCAAGACCTTCATACCTTTCCTGTGAAACTTTTGTCCAAGACGGAGTTGTCTTCCGTCGGCACCGTGGTGAACTGTTTGGCATAGGCCGAGGCAGATCACAGGTAATCAGAGAGGTTTGCACCTTGTACGTCATCTTCAGCAAGTTGGAATTGCGAGTCAGGCGAGATGATGGGTGATGACGATGACGCCTCGGATGGCCGTGACGGTTTCTTCCCTTCTCGGTGGTATGTGTAATGATTGTGTCGGTAGCTAGGTTGGTTGGGTGCCCTTTTGGCGATGGTCGTGTTCCACGATGGTCAGTCAGTTGAGTTTGTATCTGGTGTTCGCTCGGTTTCTCTCTAATTAACCGGTCAACTCTCTTCTTCTTAATTAATGGATTGGGGCCTTAACCGTTGCAACTTGCACGCATGCATGGACGCGCGAAAAGGGGTTAAGGAGAAACTAACACGGAGGACGGAGCAAGATGGCGACCGGGCTCACCTGCTCGTTGTGGCCCTGCATGTGGGAAGTAGATGAAGCTTGTGACAACGCTGGGGAGGCACACAAGCGAGCCGCCAAAGGTAGCCATAGGACGGAGCAACTCCACCTACATTAGCCCGCCACCGTCGAAGTCCTGCGAGTGGGACGGAGAGCCGAGGGGGCGGGTTCAGAGATGGTGAAAGTGCATCTAGTCCCCTAATATGTTTTGGTATTAATGACAACATAATAATTTAAATCTAATATTGCTTTGTGAGTTCGTGCAGTTTTTAGACAGGAATGAAGCTCCAATTGGTGGCAGTGCCGCCATGCCTGGGGCGTGCGAGCCCTTCCCTGGGGCTGGTAGTGCTGCCAGCACTACCGCCCGGGAGGCGCTCTGTGAGTCCTCAGCGGTAGTACCGCCACCTCTGGCGGCAGTACCGCTGTTGGGGCTTATGAGCCCTCCCCTAGGGCTGGCAGTACCGCTCACACTGCCGCCAGCACTACTGCCCGGCGGCAGTACTGCTGCTGGGCTTATGAGCGCTCCCCTGGGCTAGGAGTGCCGCCAGCAGTGCCGCCAGGAGGGTCGTCTGTTAGCCCACAACTGTACTACCGCCACCTTTCGGCGGCAGTACCGCTGCTGTGGGGTGGACCCCCTCCTGGCAGAAGGAGCCGTTTGAAGAACTGAAGCGTGCAGCGGCACTACCGCCAGGAGCGGCGGTAGTACCGCTGCAGTGGAGCAGCAAGGCTCCAACGGATCCTTTGGAGGAGAGGAGTATAAAAGGAGGGTTTCTCCCTCCTTTGTCTTTAAGGCTCTAGCTCAAGTTTACTCTCTCTCCTCCATTAATGAGCCCAAGCTAAAATTGCCTAGATCTCCCACTCCCTCGCTTTTGAGGAGTGAAGTAGGAGACCTAGATCTAGCCTTCCACCGAAGGAATTTCAAATCCCCCCACTAGTTGTTAGTGGATCTTGGATCTTGTAGGCTCTTAGGGTTTCTTGGGAACTCTAGGAGCAAGTGCGGGTTTTGGAGCTTCATAGTTTGTGAGGAGCTCCGGGACATTGTTGGGAGTCTCCAACTCATTGTGGAGAGCCCCAACCTTGGTGTAAAGGTTTGGTCAACGCCTTCAAGTCGACCTCATAGTGGAAAGAGCTATTCCCTCACGGGAGTAGCACCCGGAGAATAGGGTGAGCACAGACGTGCTTGTAGGAGGGCCAAGGAGCCTCCACACCTCTCCAACGTAGACGTACTTCCCTTGGGAAGGAACTACAGGAATCATTTCCTCGTGTCAACTTGCGGTGACTTCTATCCTTTACTTTCCGTTGCGCTTTTACTTGTTCCTTGTATCTTATCACTTAGGGTTGTTCATCTAGTTGCACATCTAGATAACTTGTTTTTACTTTGCTAAAAACCTAATTAAAAGAAAAGGAATTAAAATTGGTAGTCGCCTATTCACCCCCCCCCCCTCCCCCCGCTCTAGTCGACCATACGTTCTTTCAATTGGTATCAGAGCCTCGTCTCTTATCAAAGGTTTAACAACCTAAGAGAGTATGGCCGAGAAAGAGGATTCCGAAGCACCGGCCACTATAGGTTATGTCAAAGACGCTATCAGTGGTCTTGTCTCAATGGTTGATATCCTAGAGACAAGCATCACCGCTAATGTCAATGCTAACCTTGGTGATACGATGCGGAAGATGTTCGAGGAATATTTAGGGAAGACTCCTACTGTTAGTCCCCCTCTCATTCCCATTGAAGGTGGTGGTAGTGATATCCTCACTAACCCCACTTTGAGTGGAGAAGGAACCAAAGAGAGTGGTACTAACCCTAAGAGTTCTCCGGGCATCTTTGCCCAAATTCCTCCGGGGGAAATCTACAACAACATCCACCCCATCATCTCTATGCCACACATAAACAACATGGGCCCCCCACCTAAAATTGATTCAATCAATTTTGCTAGATGGCAATTTAAATTGCGTTCTCATTTGTCAAGCTCTTGCACTCACTTGTGGCGAATTGTAGAGCAAGGATTTCATCCGGTGGATCCTAACAACTTGACACCAAGGGAGGACATCAACTCTCAACTCAATGCCACCGCCCTTCACACAATCCAATCGGCGGCAACCGATGAGTATCTCCCTCACATCCAAATGTGCAAGACCGCCAAAGATGCTTGGCAAAAGCTCGACACTCTCTTCTTGGGTAACAAAAGCATCCAACAATCCAAGTATGAAACCGCCTTGGATCAAGCGGAAGAGTTCGTGATGCAAGACGATGAGTCACCAGAAGATCTATATCGAAGACTTACGGCCCTCGCCGTGACATTGACCGAGTACGGTGACAAGCAAGTGGATGATGCATGGATCAAGAGGAAGTTTCTCAAGGCCATCACCCCCTTCAAGAAATCTTTGGCCACCACCATACGTTCAAGAGCGGACTTTGCCTCCATGGACTCCAACACCATCCTAAATGAGTTCGTCTCCATTGGCATTATCAACAAGAATGTTGATCATGCTCATGCCTGTCAAAGAGCTCTTGCTCAAGCTCCATCCACCCTTGCTTTGAAGTCAAGAGCCGTTGCCCATGAAGAAGATGACGATGATGAATGTGATGAGGAAGAAGTGGACGATTTCCATGGTGAAAGTGCATGGTTGATCCCATGCATGGTTTTGGTAATTAATGACAATCTCTATGGACTAATATTTGCATTGAGCTCTATGTGTAGGTTGTCCTTTAGCTTGTGTCAAGATCATTTGTTGATCAAGGCCAAGCTTTGCTTGATCTCCATTTGTTGGTGTCAAGCTCAAGGGAAGAAAAGATTTGTGTTGATCAAGGCTAAGTGCGGGTTGATCGACACTCAAGTCCGAGTGAAGATATGCCGAAGAGTGCTTTCCCCATCTTGGTGTATGGGGGAGCGTCATGTGAATCTTCACCAAGCGAAGCGCAATGAAGAAAGGTGGTGCATCTTGAGGAGATGAAGATCGTCTTCATCGACCTCAAGTGGTTTAAGCGCAAGGCAAAGGTATGATCTTGCTAGGGTTTCTTTTTTACCGGTCTCATGGTGTTTAGTGAGAGACCGGGTTATAGGATAGATGGCCGTACTATCAAGAGGGGCTCTCGACCGAGTATCGTGATCGTATCGTTCGTGGAGAGCTCAACCCTTTGCATCCATGCAATCATCTTTATTGGTTCTTATTTGGATTTTATCCATGTGAGAATTTAGAGCTTGTGTTCATCTCCATACCAAGCTCTAGTTCATCAAAAACGGATCTCATGAATATCTTCTTGCGTTTTTGTTATCGGAGGTTTTACCGGTTTGTCTCTTCTACAAGAGGTCAAACTATCTCCTTATGTTTTCCTCCTCACATGATATACTATGATGTGTATATGCATGATCTTGTAGGGCTTGTGATTATCTTCGAAACAAGCCCAAGATCATAGAAAACGGAGTCTTGATGAAAAGCTTGTGCGTTTTCGGTTTTGGAGATTTTGCCGGTTCATCCGCTTGGAAAGGTCTCACCATTCTATCCCTTTGCACAATCTCCCTAGATTGTTTCAATATTTTGACTTTTTGTAGTGTAAGCTCTTGTCGTCCTCTTTCCAACAAAATTGGATTCACTCGATTCGGAGCTTCCACGCAAAAGTTATTCAGTTTCAGGGTTCTGCTGTTTTTCAGGCACCGGAAGTACCGGCCACGCGGACGGTACTACCGCTCGGAACTTCCGGGGTTACTTCCGGAGCCCAGTACCGCTTACGAAAATTGGGTACTGGACTCGTAACGGAAGTAGTACCGGTACTACCGCTATACCGGAAGTACCGGTCATTTTCCCGGTACTTCCGACCTCGCGGGCTCTCTCTTCTAGCCGTTGGCAGGCTGTTTTTGGGTGGCCCGGAAGTACCGCCCTTTGGGCCGGTACTACCGGTCCTGCGGGTTTTCTTCTCTGAAGAGAGCCGTTGGGGCTGTTTTTACATAGGGCGGTAGTACCGCCCCTTGGGCCGGTACTTCCGCTCCTGTGGGAATCTGAGCCCAACGGCCAGATTTCACAGGGCACCTATTTAAGTGCCCCTTCTTCCCAACGGTTCTAAGCTTCTTGGTGAACCTTTTGCTCTCTCTCTCCTCCATTGTTGCACATCTTTGAGAGCTTGATTCCTCCACTTCCCTCCTATGATTCTTGCCCATCTTTAGGGAAACAAGAGAGGAGATCTAGATCTACCATTCCACCAATCAAATCCTCCTCTAAGTGAGGGGAACCTAGTGGATCTAGATTTAGGGTTGCTTTGTGTTCTTCCCTTTGTTCTTCCTCTCAAATCCCTCCATAGCATTAGTTGCTTTGGTTGGATTTCGGAGTGAAGGACTTGACCACTTTGTGTGCTCTTGCCTTTTGCATTTGTTGCATTGGGTTGCTCTCCCTACGGTGATACGTGAAGATCGACGTTGAGAAGCTTGTTACTCTTGGGTGCATTGTGTTCCCAAGAGCTTGTTGCCTCTTGGGTGCATTGTGTACCCTAGACGGTTGGAGGTGCCGCGAAGTCTTCGCTTGTGGAGCTTCGGCATGAGTTTGGGAGCCCCCAATTGAGTTGTGGGTGTGTGCCCCAAGAGAAGTTGTAAAGGGCTCCGGAATCCGCCCCGAAGGATTCCGATAGTGGAAGGTGAACCAATCCCTTGGGTGAAGTTCATCGGAGAATAGGGTGAGGCCTTTGTGGCATCTTGAGTAGGCCTCTTGTGGCGAGCTCACACCCCTCCAACGAGACGTACTCCCTTAACAAGGAGGAACTCGGGAATACATCCTCGTCTCCGCGTGCCTCGGTTATTTCTATACCCGAGCTTTACTTATGCAATTTACATTGTGATAGCCTTCGTGCTTGAAGTTCATATCTTGCTATCTCCTTGTTGCTTGAATTGCTTAGCATAAGTTGTTGGTGCACATAGGTAACCCTAGCATATTAGGTTGTTGGCTTGTTAATTTAAACACATAGTTTTATTCCGCAATTATCAAGCCCCTAATTAGAAAAAGTGTTAATCGCCTATTCACCCCCCCTCTAGGCAACATCTCGGGCACGTTTGTTCTTTCACATGGTCTTCATGAAGCAATATCACTTGCCGCGGACATATATTGGAAGAACCGGAAAAGCGGCAAGAGAAGGACTCCACCAAAAGGAGGTGAACCAAGAATCAACAAAGCCAAGACATGCTATAATTGTGGCAATGTCAACCACTTCATCATGAGTTGCCCCTTTGAGAATAGAGAAGAGCATGGGGGAAGGCTCATCCGTAAGGACACGTCTAAGTCGTCCCCAAGCAAGAACTTCGTCAAGAAGAAGGTTCCTAATGCCTTTGCCGCCCAAGAGAGTAAAGTTGAAGGAGAGTACATGTCCGGTGATGAAGAAGAAGATGAAGTTTTAGGTGTGGCCCACGTCGCCATAGCTACCTCCTCCTCTTCACCGTCATCCCTTTTTAAATCCCCCAATGAGAATGCTCCTTCAACCCCCTCGTGTCTTATGGAAAATGCCAGTTTGGTAACGACCTCTTCTCCCAAATCCATTGCATCCACTTCTCCATCTTTGTTGGATTGTGTGGATAAAATTGAGAAGGAGTCACAAGTTACAAATGATTTAGATGCATGGCTTGCTAAACTTAAAGGTGTGACTAAAGTTAATGTTGATGCTCTTATTGAACAACTAGATGAGAAAGAAGAAATAATTGACACCTTAGAAAGTCAAAGTGATGAATTTGCTAATGAAATTGCTAGTCTTTCTAAGGCTCTTGAAGAAGAGCAAACTCGTAGGAGTGCTCTTGAGGAAAAATATGCTAATCTTGATGAAACCTATGGAATTGACATGGCTAGACTTAAAAAGGATAATGAACATTCCATTGCTCTTGCTAATGTTCTTAAAAAGGAAAAGAGTGAGCTAGGGGTTGGCAATGCTAGACTCATCCAAGAAAATGAGAACCACGAAAGAGAACTCAAAGCTCTTAAGGAGTCACATAATCAACTCCTAGGTCAACTTGTGAAAGAAAAAGCTTCTCTTTCTATTGATAATGTTGCTAGCTCTAACACATGTTGTGAGCATGCTAATCTAGTTAAGGAGAATTGTAAATTAAAGGCTCAACTTGAGAAAGGGCTAGCCTCTTGCATTCAAGGTGAAAAGAATCTTAATGACCTTATAAGTGGTCAAAAGGAGAACCTATGGAAAGAGGGCCTTGGATTCAACTCCGAGCCCAAGAAGAAGAAGAAGAAGAAGAAGAAGAAGAAGAAGAACATGTCAACTCCCTCTTCTAAGCCTATTGTCTTTGTTAAAGAAGGGGAGTTGGTAAAGGGTAAGGAGGTCATCAACAAGGATGTGGGAGTGGGGTCCTCCGGAACCATCCCACAAACCTTAAATGTGGATACCGTTGGAACCATTGCTTCTAGCTACGGCACCGTGAACCCTCGTGGGTCTCACAACAATTTTGCCGACAAATATAACCCTTCCTATGTTCTCATGAAAGCAAAAATGGTCATGTTTATGCTAAGTATGTCGGCACCTCTTTTGGTGATGACTATCATTGGGCTATTTGGGTGCCTAAGACCCTTGTGACTAACAGAAGAGGACCCATTCAAAAATTGGGACCTAAAACAAAGACTTAATCTCTTATAGGTAAATGCTTCCGGGATAACCGAATGGACGGTGGATAGTGGTGCCTCACTACATATGACTGGAAGCAAGGATTTGGTAGAAGCCTCGGAACCTCCTCAATCTCATGCTACTCATGTTCGTATTGGAGATGGATCTCATCTTAAGGTATTGGGACGAGGCATACATCCATCAAGAACGTCCTCCTTGTTGAGTCCCTTGGCTTTAATTTACTCTCCGTTTACCAACTATCTCTTTATGATTTTGGTGTTTACTTTGATGACCTAAATGTGCTTGTTGTTTGGAAGAAGTCTCATAAATTAGCCTTTGTTGGACATGTCGAGAACGGCATGTATGTGGTTGACTTCTCGAAGGAAACCTCAAGCGTCGTGACATGTCTAATGGATAAAGTTGATGTGGGTTGGCTTTGGCACCGTCGGCTAGCCCACACCAATATGATAACTCTCTCCGAACTCCAAAGCGGTGGTCATATTCTTGGACTAACCGATATTAAGTTCTCAAAAGATCGTGTGTGTAGCTCATGTGTCCTAGGGTAGCCCACATCCCGCTAAGAACATCATCACCACCACGAAGATTCTCGAGCTTATTCACTTGGATCTATTTGGTCCACTATCGTATGATAGTCTCGGTGGGAAGAAATATTGCTTGGTGATTGTTGATGATTATTCAAGGTACACATGGGTCTACTTCTTCAAGAAGAAGAGCTAGACTCAACAAAAAGTGATTGACTTCATCAACATGGCTCAACGACAATATCAAGAGAAGATCATGGTGATTAGAAGTGACAATGGTACCGAGTTCAAGAACTACATCGTGGAGGGTTTTCTTAGTGAAGTGGGGATTTCTCATCAATATTCCACTCCTTACACCCCTCAACAAAATGGTGTTGCGGAGAGAAAAAACCGGACTCTTATGGATGCGGCTAGGACAATGATTGCGGAGTTCTCTTCTCCGTATAACTTTTGGGCCGAAGCCGTAGCCACCGCATGACATGCTACCAACCGGTTGTATCTTCGCAAGATCATCAACAAGACTCCCTATGAGATCCTCCTTGGTAAGAAGCCGGACCTATCTTATTTCCGAGTCTTCGGTTGCAAGTGCTTCATCAAAAAGAAAGGTACTCGTGTATCTAAATTTGAAGCTAGATCCATTGAGGGCATTTTTGTTGGCTATTCCACGGTGTCACATGCCTATAGAGTCTACAACAAGTCCTCCGGACAAGTTGAAGAAGCTTGGGACGTGCACTTTGATGAGGATAATTGATGTCTACACACGCTTCTATTCTTGTAGACAGTGTTGGGCCTCCAAGAGCAGAGGTTTGTAGAACAGCAGCAAGTTTCCCTTAAGTGAATCACCCAAGGTTTATCGAACTCAGGGAGGTAGAGGTCAAAGGTATCCCTCTCAAGCAACCCTGCAATCACAATACAAAAAGTCTCTTGTGTCCCCAACACACCCAATACACTTGTCAGATGTATAGGTGCACTAGTTTGGCGAAGAGATAGTGAAATACAAGTAATATGGATGATTATAAGTAGTAATTGCAATCTGAAATAAAAATGGCAGCAAGCAAACATGTAGCAGAACTTGTTGTAAACGGTGTTTCAATGCTTAGAAACAAGGCCTAGGGATCATACTTTCACCAGTGGTCACTCTCAACAATGCAATCATAATTGAATATAAATATAAGCACTTCAATATACTACTCCGAAGTATTCTCCGGCTGGATAACGAACACTAATTCATTGTGTAGGAATGCAAAAGCACGCCTCAAACATATATTCCCAAGTACTAATGAATACCCCACACTGGACCATGAGCATTCATAGGAGGTACTAACACACCACAATTTCATAGAGACATCCAACTCAAATAATAAATCAGTGAACAAGTATCTTGTGAAATATAGCCTAAAGACCCACACGGTGCACACACTGTCACCTTTACACACGTGGGACAAGGAGTCTCCGGAGATCACATAAATAAAGCCCACTTGAGTAACATAACAACATCTAGATTGCAAAGCTCATGATCACATATAGATCACATCATGGGAGAGAGAGATATAGACCACATGGCTACCGGTACGGCCCTCAGCCCCGAGGGAGAACTACTCCCTCCTCATCATGGGAGTCAGCAACGGCGATGAAGATGGTGGTGGAGTCGATGGAGATGGCTCCGGGGGCACTTCCCCGTCCCGTCAGGGTGCCAGAACAGAGACTTCTGTCCCCTGAAACTTGTCGGCGATGGCGGCGGCGCTGCAGATGTTTCTTTGGAATATGACGGGGTCCCCTTAGGTTTTATGCGTCAGGGGGCAATATATAGGCGAAAGGGCGGCGTCGGAGGGCTCCCGTGGGCCCCACACCACCTGGTGGCGTGGCAGGCATGGGTCCCGCGCCACCCTATGGTGTGGCCGGCCCACGGCCCTCCAGGTCCTCTCCTTCGGGCTCCGTGTAGTCCATTGAATTATAAGACTGTTGCTTTTTGTCCCGTCCAATTCTGAGAATATTTCCTTAAGTACTTTTCTGAAACGGGAAAACAGCAGAAAACAGGAACTGGCACTGTGGCATCTTGTTAATAGGTTAGTTCCAGAAAATGCATAAAAATGCTATAAGATGTAAACAAAACATGTAGCAAATGGTATGAAAACAAGCATGGATCATAAGAAATTATAGATACGTTGGAGATGTATCAGCATCCCCAAGCTTAGTTCTACTCGTCCTCGAGTAGGTAAAACGATAACAAATAATTTCTTAGGAGACATGCTAACTCACAATCTAGATCAACATAGCAATGCAAAGCACATGATGTGAATAACGTGATCCAAAACAATTGTCTATAGTTGACTTTAAGCAAACAATGATTAACAAATGCTAGCTAAAAGAAGCTAGAACTTTTCATGAATCAGCGTGTTGGAGACAAGGAACCATACATATGGTTTAGAAAGAAGGATAGTAAATTGCGTCTCCAATGTAAAATGTCAATCAATCTTCAAAGCATCAAATTCAGTCAATAATAGAAATAGCCAAGCTCAAGTCAAGTGTCCTTTATCCATCCACTTAACTTATCAACTGTTATGTAGTCCACTCAACTAATACAAGCAAGAAGAAGGCTTGGCACCATGAGGTTATGGCAAAGAGAATAATAATGGGGGTTTGGAAGGCCAAAAAGAAAGGCTCAAACAGTGGAAGAGGTAACCACAAGACAAGAGGAAGTCCCGTAGTAGACACTGAATGAGGAGTAGTGATTGCCATGCAACGGATACACATAGAGCTATATGAATGGAAGCTCTCCAATGGAACTAGTGGGGGTGCATCCAACTTGCTTGCTCATGAAGACCTAGAGCTCACTTGAGGAGGCTCATCGTTGGAATATACAAGCCAAGTTCTATAACGTTTGGTCCCCACATAGTTATACTAATGAAGCATGAAAACTCACTACAATGATGTAGGTGCTACTAGCACAAGTGTGGAATAAAAGGATAGTAGTGTTGCCCCCTCTCTCATTTTATATTCTTTTTTCTTTTTTTCTTTTTTTTGCTTTTTGCTTTTTGAGGCCTTTGTGGCTCTTTTATATTTTTCTCTCATTGGTCTCTTTTGGACTCTTTTGATTGGCCACTTTGGACTCTTTTCAATATGCTCACAGGTAGAGGCAACACTCTATTTTACAAGATGATCATCACACTTTTTGGTGTACTCAAAACTCAAAGACTAATACATGGTGTATGGTGGATATGCATGATCGAGCGTAGTGTGGAAAAGATGTAAAACATGTGGAAAACCACGCATCACACTAACTCAAATGGTCAAGAAATACTATATGGTAATGAAGTAAAAATGACATAAAGTCACGTAATGTAAATGATGGATGTTGCATGGCAATGTATCTCGGAACAGCTATGGAAATGCTGTGATAGGTAGATATGGTGGCTGTTTTGAGGAAGATAGTTGGCTTATGTGTAGGAGAACAAGATGAAGATCTCCCACGGGGTTGGATGTACTTGCGAAGTATGCACCAATCTCAATGTGAAAAAGGGCAATGCAAAGTACCGAAGAGGCTAGCAAAATATGGAGGTGGAAGTGCCAAAAACCAAAAACTCACATAGCATGTCGTATATTGCAAACAACTAACAGTATCAAAGTTTTACAAATGGTTAGAGACACCCCGAGAGGGATCGTGGCGGCGAAACAAGTGCCCCGTTGGCTTCCCCGACCGTTGCAGTAACTATACCATTAGAAACTTCTTTTCAGCTAAGAGGAAATCACGACACTAAAGCACTATTGACTTAAGTTGTTTTTAGTTCAGAAAAGTACGGCTCCACGCTCTACTAACACATCTTCACTAATCAGCTCTTAACAACATTAACCAACATATTTTAACCATTAGTTATTTTAATACCTCAAAACAATTGAAGAGGAGCAAGTTATCTACACAAAGGTCTACAAGACTATGCAGCTTTTCTCTATTTCATACCACTATCATAAGCATAGCATTTTCCAATCTAACACATCAACCAAGCAACTAAAACAACTCTCTAACAAATAAGAGTGAAATACAAGAGAGCTTAACACAAAGAACTAGCAGCTCTAAACAAGATAACATGCTAAAAGCGAGAGCTTACTAGAAAACAAACAGTAGCTAAGAATACTCAACAAATATAAGCGAAGCACAAGAGTATTCATATGAAAAAGCGGAGCGTGTCTCTCTCCCACACAAGAATGCTAGGATCCAACTTATTAAGCAAACTAAAACACACACTCAAAATAAAAACAGACGCTCCAAGCAGAATACATAAGATGTAGTGGAATAAAAATATAGTATCACTAGAGATGACCTGATAGTTTTGTCGATGAAGAAGGGGATGCCTTGGGCATCCCCAAGCTTAGATGCTTGAGTCTTCTTGAATTTGCTGGGGATGACCCACCGGGGCATCCCCAAGCTTAGGCTTTTCACTCTTCTTGATCTCATCATATCGTCCCTTTTGCTTACTTGAAAACTTCCACCACATCAAACTCAAAGTAATTCTCATTAGAGGGTTAGTGCATAAACCAAAATTCACAAGTTCTACTGTGACACAAGCACACCTTAATGCATTATAACATTAGCTACAGCCACTGATGCTCAAAGAATCAAAAAGATCCAATAAACATCGCAAAGGAAGCAATGCACAATAAAAGGCAGAATCTGTCAAAATCTGAACAGTCCGTAAAGACGAATTTTTTCGAGGCACTAGAGTTGCTCAAATTGAAAATCACTGAACTATAAAAAGTTTCATATATATATATGAAGATTCAGCACACAAAATCTCAAAGCATTTCGTCGCTTCTGGAATAAATGACGAATTTAGCGGTGACAGACAGAAATCTGTTTCCTGTGCAGAAATCCAAATATAGCAAAAACTTTCTACTAGAGACCTTACTTGGCACAACATTGCAAGAAAATAAAGATACGAAGAAGTTGCTACAGAATTAAACAAACTTCTTGACTCAAATAAAGAAAAGATACTGAAAATAAAATGATGGGTTGTCTCCCATAAGCGCTTTTCTTTAAAGCCTTTTAGCTAGGCATGGTAATTTTGATGATGCTCACATAAAAATGAGAGTTGGAGCACAATAAGGGAGCATCAAGAAGCAACTATAAAACTCATTTAAGTCTAACCCACTTCCTATGCATTGGAATCTTGTAAGTAAATAAATCCATGAAGCATAAATTGACTAGCATAGGAAGACAAAATAGGTGCAACTTCAAAATTTTCAACAAAAGGAGAGGAGATTCAATGTTATTGTGATATATGAAGCCATGTCTCCCTTTTTCATAAAAACTTTCAGTAGCATCATTGATAAAATCCACAATATAACCATCACATATAAAATTCTTATCATGGTCCATATGCATAAAAGTGTCATCATTTTCCACATAAACAAAATTTTTCTCATGAATAACAACTGGAGCAGGATCATCATAAAGAACTTGAACATGATAAACAGGTTGTATATTAAAGGGATGGTTTTGGGTGATCCCTCCATAATTATGACAAGTTTCATGAGGATGATTGTAATTATAACCCATGTCATAATATTCTTTATAATAATTATCAAAAACTGGGGGCATAGTATCATCATAAGGAATAGAATATTTATCTTCCAAAGTGTGTTCATCTGTAAACATATCATCATTTTTACTAGAAGGAGATGTATCAAACATGTAATCATTAGTAGCAAAAGGATTTTCAAACACCTCATCCCCAATCTTAGAGCTTATCATATCATCATTGGAAAGAATATGGATAGTACTAATAGTGTTGCAATCATTAGCATCATCATTTTCAGAATTAGTACCCAAGAGGTTTTCAATATCAAAAGTACTATGCTTTTCCCAATCATGATCACTAATATAAGTAACAGGCATAGGAACATCATCTAATTCAAAATCATCGAATTCATACTCATCAGCAACAACTATAATAGGAGCAACATGTTTAGGGAAAGGTACTGTTTCCTCTCTCCTTTTACTCTTCATCTTCTTCTTCTTTCCCTTCTTAGGAGGGAGAGCCTTGAAAGGAACCTTCTCCACATGACCTGGTTTATTGTTAGAAGCAACAGAGGAAACTTGGAAGGATTCTTCTCTTTCATTGATAAGATCAAAACACATATTAGTCCTATCATATTTTGGTAAAATCCCATCTTGTATAATATTTTGTATATAAGTATTTGTATGGCAATTATCAACACAATAAAGATGACAACCATGCAGGACGCTGTTTATATCAAAAGCACTCATATCTATTAAAGAAGTTTTTCTTGATAACTCTTCACACCCCAAAAATAATATAAGTTCATCATGTTGATTAGGAGTGATCATGTCATCACAATACAGACTCGCAGTACTCATTAGATTAGAAAGGCTATTATCTTTCCCTGAGCATTGAAAATTGAAATGACCAACTTTATAGCAAAGTTCACAAATAAAAGGATAGTGGGCACAAACTTTTTCACCAAGATCATCAAGAGCTCTATTCCAAGTTCTAGTTTTTTCATTCCTATGATGGATACAATATTCTTCTTCAATTTGGCTCTTTTTACAAGGTCTAAGTACTCCACAAAAATTAACATGCTTATAAGAGATAGTATTTTCAGAAGTTTGAGCACGTTTATTACAATCATTAACAACAATATCATTTTTCAAGCAAGTGTCTTTAAAAGGTTCATGATATAGGTCCCAATTTTCTTTAGGAACATTAATATGAGAAGCAAAGGCTCTACAACAATCAACAATAATTTGAGAATCAAGATCATATTTAGCACTAAGCTCTTGAAAAACTGCAGTTTCAATGAAGGACTTAATGCAATCATATTCATAGTTTATACCTGATTCTTTACCTTTGTCATTCTCCCAACCTTCAGTATTGTCTTGAATTTTCTCAAGAAGATCCCATCTAGTTTCAACCTTCTTACTTGTGAAAGAACCCCCTGAACAGGCATCTAGATAATTCTTGCAATCACCTGAAAGCCTTGCATAAAAATTAGTAACAATTATTTTCTTAGGAAGCTCATGGTTAGGACATTTAAGTATTAATGTTTTCAGCCTTCCCCAAGCTTGAGCAATGCTTTCTCCATCATGAGGCCAAAAATTAAAAATGTAATTCCTATCCAAATGCATTTCATAAGGAGGATAAAATTTAGAGTAAAAGAGATTTGCAAGCTCCTTCCACTCCAAATGATGAGGATCATCAAGTAGATCATACCACTCCCTTGCTTTGTCCTTAAGTGACAATGGAAATAATTTCTTCATGACATTTTCTCTTGATAAACCTGCAATCTTAAACAACTCACAAAGTTCTGTAAGTTTCAACAAGTGATCACTTGGACGGATTGTTCCATCCCCTGCATAACATTCATCCATAACCTTTTCAACAATTTTCATAGGTATTTTAAAAGGAATACTTTCAGTAGGTGGATTTAGAATATCACAAGCATGATTCGAATTATCACATATGGGAGACAAAGTATTATCAGAGCAAATTTTCTCCTCTAAAGCTGGGGAACTAAAAAGATCATTTTCATAAAAACTAGCTTCCCCAAGCTTAGACTTTTCCATAGCATTATAAAAAATGATTTCCAAAGAACTAATACTAATTTTTTTGTTGTTTTCCATTAAGCCTAACTAGTGAAATTAAAAACAAGAAACAAAAAGATATAATTGCAGAATCTAAAGGAAATAACTTCGAGCACTCACACAACAGCAACAGTACTAGAAAATAGCTTAGTAGCCAGATGATGTGAGTACCTTTTACCTTACCTCCCCGGCAACGGCGCCAGAAAATAGCTTGATGTCTACACACGCTTCTATTCTTGTAGACAGTGTTGGGCCTCCAAGAGCAGAGGTTTGTAGAACAGCAGCAAGTTTCCCTTAAGTGAATCACCCAAGGTTTATCGAACTCAGGGAGGTAGAGGTCAAAGGTATCCCTCTCAAGCAACCCTGCAATCACAATACAAAAAGTCTCTTGTGTCCCCAACACACCCAATACACTTGTCAGATGTATAGGTGCACTAGTTTGGCGAAGAGATAGTGAAATACAAGTAATATGGATGATTATAAGTAGTAATTGCAATCTGAAATAAAAATGGCAGCAAGCAAACATGTAGCAGAACTTGTTGTAAACGGTGTTTCAATGCTTAGAAACAAGGCCTAGGGATCATACTTTCACCAGTGGTCACTCTCAACAATGCAATCATAATTGAATATAAATATAAGCACTTCAATATACTACTCCGAAGTATTCTCCGGCTGGATAACGAACACTAATTCATTGTGTAGGAATGCAAAAGCACGCCTCAAACATATATTCCCAAGTACTAATGAATACCCCACACTGGACCATGAGCATTCATAGGAGGTACTAACACACCACAATTTCATAGAGACATCCAACTCAAATAATAAATCAGTGAACAAGTATCTTGTGAAATATAGCCTAAAGACCCACACGGTGCACACACTGTCACCTTTACACACGTGGGACAAGGAGTCTCCGGAGATCACATAAATAAAGCCCACTTGAGTAACATAACAACATCTAGATTGCAAAGCTCATGATCACATATAGATCACATCATGGGAGAGAGAGATATAGACCACATGGCAACCGGTACGGCCCTCAGCCCCGAGGGAGAACTACTCCCTCCTCATCATGGGAGTCAGCAACGGCGATGAAGATGGTGGTGGAGTCGATGGAGATGGCTCCGGGGGCACTTCCCCGTCCCAGCAGGGTGCCAGAACAGAGACTTCTGTCCCCCGAAACTTGTCGGCGATGGCGGTGGCGCTGCAGATGTTTCTTTGGAATATGACGGGGTCCCTTTAGGTTTTATGCGTCGGGGGCAATATATAGGCGAAAGGGCGGCGTCGGAGGGCTCCCGTGGGCCCCACACCACCTGGTGGCGCGGCGGGCATGGGTCCCGCGCCACCCTATGGTGTGGCCGGCCCACGGCCCTCCAGGTCCTCTCCTTCGGGCTCCGTGTAGTCCATTGAATTATAAGACTGCTGCTTTTTGTCCCGTCCAATTCCGAGAATATTTCCTTAAGTATTTTTCTGAAACAGGAAAATAGCAGAAAACAGGAACTGGCACTGTGGCATCTTGTTAATAGGTTAGTTCCAGAAAATGCATAAAAATACTATAAGATGTAAACGAAACATGTAGCAAATGGTATGAAAACAAGCATAGATCATAAGAAATTATAGATACGTTGGAGACGTATCAATAATGGCTCCCAAGGAGCACGTGTCGATCCTTTGGCTGTAGGTGATGTAATGCCTCCAATCGCCATAAGAAGAATGGGTGTGGGAGAGATCCGCCCCGTTGAGGAACCCCTTGTGGTGGAAGGAGAAGGACAATGCTCTACTCATTTGGAGCCATCACCGACACAAAGCATCTCTATTATGCCCCCTGAAGCCCATCAAGATCAAATGCTAAGCCCTCAAGCTAGTGAGCAAGACCAAGGACAAGATCATCCTATTGCTGCTGAAGGCCCACCTAGTGGTTCTTCTTCACCAAATAATGTCCAAGGCTAAGCTCAAGGTGACATGGAAGGTCAAGCTCATCATGATGATTCTCAATCCCCCAATGATGAAGGTGATGATCAAGCCATTTCACAAGAGTCATTAGATGAGGTACGAGAAAGAAGAGCAAGAGCAAGGGAGCATCGTCTCGAGCGTAATGAGCACACTTTAGAAAAGATTCTTGGAGATGTTCGTGGCAAGGTCTCCACAAGAAGGCAATTGGCAAACTTTAGCTCTCATCATGCCTTCGTTTCCGTCATTGAGCCCAAGAAAGTATTTGATGCTCTTGAAGATCAAGATTGGCTTGAGGCCATGCATGATGGGCTCAAAAACTTCGAGAGGAAAAAGGTGTGGAAATTAATGCCAAGACCCAAGGATTGCAAGAATGTCATTGGAACCAAGTGGGTATTCAAGAACAAGCAAGACACAAACGGTATTGTGATCCGTAACAAGGCGAGGTTAGTGGCTCAAGGGTTTTCCCAAGTGGAAGGTATTGACTTCGGTAAAACCTTTGCTCCCATAGCTCGCCTAGAATCTATTCGCATTTTGCTTGCCTATGCTTCTCATCATAACTTTAAATTGCAATAAATGGATGTTAAAAGTGCTTTTCTTAATGGACCCATAAATGAGTTGGTCTATGTCAAGCAACCTCCGGGGTTTGAGGATCCCAACTTTCCCGATCATGTCTATAAACTAGACAAAGCTCTCTATGGGCTCAAACAAGCACCTCGTGCTTGGTATGAGCACCTTAGGGAGTTCCTAGTAGATTGTGGATTCCAAGTTGGAGTAATCGACCCTACACTCTTTACCAAAAGGGTTGGAGGTGACTTTTTCATATGCCAACTTTATGTGGATGATATCATTTTTGGCTCTTCTAACACTCGATTCAATGATGAGTTTTCTAAGTTGATGTCAGACAAATTTGAGATGTCCATGATGGGGGAGTTAGAGTTCTTTCTTGGTTTTGAGATCAAACAATTGAGAGATGGCACTTTCATCAATCAAGCCAAGTACACCCGTGACATGCTAAAGAGGTTCAAGTTTGAAGATGCCAAGGGTTGTAAGTCTCCTATGTCCACCTCCACCGATCTTCATCTGGATCATCTTGGGAAGGATGTGGATCAAAAGGTATACCGTTCCATGATTGGATCTTTGCTTTATCTTTGTGCATCTAGGCCGGATATTATGTTTAGCGTGGGTATGTGTGCAAGGTACCAATCCGCTCCTAAAGAGAGCCATTATACGGCGGTTAAGCGAATCTTTCGATATTTAGTTCATACCCCAAGCTTTGGACTTTGGTTTCCCAAGGGTTCAAGCTTTTCTCGCACAGGGTACTCGGATGCGGATTATGCGGGTGACAAGAAGGATAGGAAGTCAACTTCCGGGGCTTGCCAATTTCTTGGTAGGTCCTTGGTGTGTTGGTCTTCCAAGAAGCAAAATTGTGTTGCCCTCTCCACTACCGAAGTCGAGTACATATCCACCGCAAGTTGTTGTGGTCAATTTCTATGGATGAGGCAAACTTTGAAGGATTTCGGTGTCACCTATGACAAAGTGCCTCTTCTATGTGACAACGAAAGTGCTATCAAGATCGTCCACAACCCGGTGCAACATGCCAAGACGAAGCATATTGAGATTCGTTATCACTTCATCCGGGAGCATGTGGAGTGAGGCAACATCGAGATATTGTATGTTGGCACCAAGGATCAACTAGCCGATATCTTCACGAAGGCCCTTGATGTCCAAAGGTTTCTAGAGTTGAGGAATGAACTAAATGTCGTGGGTTTGAGTAAATTTGAGTGACCGTATCGCA